>JBBPLY010000273.1:0-15523 GCA_038090035.1 Xerocomus nothofagi | reverse complement strand
GATCTACGAATGGTCCCTCCAGATATGTGGCCCACGATGACCTTTTGAACGACTTCGCCAGGTGCACGTTCTATCTCCTTTATATCCCTATATGCCGTGGATACCACCATTGCAATCACAGTCTTGGCATTTGGATTCAACGGCAGGCAGCGCATGACGTCGAGTCCCGCATTGTGTTTGTATTTCGGCATAACCTTCGGGACCGCCCCAGTTGTGCTGCCAGAAAGTTCGAGGTAGTCTGGAAGTCCGGGAGAAAGTAGATTCGCGACCTCCTCTTCCCTGCACGGATGTACGTCGAATTTCTGCACGAATGGCTTATACACTTCGTAATTTGAGAGTGGGACATGAGATCGAAAATCCGCTAGTAAAGTTGCGTCGTCCTTGATAGCACCGTGTGCTGAAACAGCGTCACGGAATGCAGCGAGAGAAGGCGATTGTGTCGCATATTGAGTGTTGAAATTGTCCCGAATAATCTTCAACACGCAACTCGTTTGTTCTGGTAAAGCGGCTACCTGCTGAGACGTTTGAGTGGCGCTACTAGAATCAACGGTCACCATCTGGTCAAGGTCGAAAGTAAGTTTGAATCTTATGAATATCAGTTTGCATGGCTCTGAGATTCTGGCTGGGGAGACGCACCTACAAGTTCAGATGGAAAAGTAAAGGTCTACCGAGAAGCACCGCGCGCTATCTGATTTATAGTTATGTGGGACCGAATATGAGACTAGCCGCGTGAGATCAGTCGCCATCCTGCCGGCGCAGCCGATGAGTGGATGCAGGACCTAAGGTGGCACAGGCATGTGCCAATCATAGTATCTCCGTGTGGCCTATTATGTATCAGTACGTACATCTCAACGGTACTTTGATCTGGACTCTGACAGAAATATCCACACTGCCACGACAAGATTCTTGCGGACTGTTACGACAGCATATTAAATATCAAGGAATGTCCGAACGGAAGCTCGGCGAGAGTCTCACCGTGAAGTAATAATATCGTTGGTCCCGAAATGCAAGCGAAAAGTGTAGAATCCCCGAACATCCCCGATCGATCATACAACGCTCCACAAACATCATAACATATGATACATTGCGTTGACCGTTTACTTTTAGGTTTCCTTGATTAGGCAATAATTGAGCTGCTACGTTGAACATTGCTGAGAAAACTTGGAGCGCAGTTGATCGGATTCATGGCATCCTCGCTCGTATGCCGATAACGGGCGAGGATTTTTCGCTGGGTAAACTTGACGACACCCGAATTCAATGACCTACCATGCAATGCATCATGATTCGGCGCACGAAATACCTTGACCTCATCAGATATGACTCACAGACGCATCATATACCATGCCATCATGCAACGTGCTAGGGTTGTACGACCATCGTGTGCTGGCTGCATCTAGACGACCCGCCGTTGAAATGTAGACGGCCAGAATCATGTCATTTCATGACAATCATCACCCCCATAACAGCGGTTTACACTCCGCTCAAAGTTTCCCACAGCATGGCCCTTCATGCCGAGTGGCTAGTTCGGACCTCTCAGAAAGTGATCCTTGCAGGTACGCAAGCACAAAATAGGTGCTGATACGACACAGCGTGCCTCGGTCTCACTCGGTGAGGAAAGCTGGGAGGTGGCAGAAGCGCATGGTCCTTCGAACCGCAGTGTTCCGCATTGAGCTAACAACTCCAGAGAGCAGGATCGAGTTGATCCACTCTCCTCCGTTTGTGGACGACCATGGAACCTCAGAGATTCTTCTGGAGCTGAAGGACCTCATTAATTCGTGAATGTTTATAGACGAGAATGGTGTTCGGCTTGCAATTTACCAAGACCAACTTCCAATCTCCACGACTGCGTTTTACGACAATCTTCGAGACGATGGCATGTGATTAAAGGCGCTCAAACGTATTACCGCCCAGCGAGATGAAGAACCCACCTGATTCTGTTCATCAGCGCGAGATAACCAAGTTGGCGCTTCTTCATCCGACTCGTAGGGAACTTCAAACGAAATTGCTCAGTGATAGGCCTCAAAATCAATACAGGCGCGAAACCAGATTGATTTTTCGATCTCCAGTGGTGCACGTTTGTGCACACGGCGTGCCCAGCTGCGACTCAACACTTTCCGAAACGGTTGTGGTACGTATAAGTACATGATGCAGCTTGACAAATTAGTAGTTTATATTTATGCAAACAATCAGCACAACTGACCTGATAGTCAGCGCCTATTCACGAAGCGAAATTCGAAAGAGGGTTTCCCGTCATGTTGCGCAAACGATTATGCTCCTGTCCCCCAAGCTAACCATATTTGGTTGCGTCGAGGCGTACCTATTGGCATATGATACAGGCGCATGAAGCGCTCACAGTGACCGGTGACCCTTGACAGCGCGATGGTGACAGAACCGAGGATCTACCAACGAATTCCTAGATATTCCATTTGCCCGACCAACGGTTATCGTTGTGATCACTATACGATGCATGTACGATACGCGGAGCGGTTTCCGGCGACCGAAGTTCCCGGACTAGAGGTGGGCTGGTGATCCCCCGAAATGATAGGAGTCCGACGGTGCGTCTACTTGTGTACGGCGAAAATTTGTGCATGCTTGCAGAGGTATATTGGGACGTGTCACTTTTTCCATCCGCCCTTAGTTTTTTCTTGAGACGCGGCGAGTTGCTCCTGTAACTCGAACACTTGGGGGAGACCAGCCTTGATGGTGGGCAATAATGGAGAATCTCACCGAGGGAGCGGCAGCTCGGTCGCCGTGTTACGAGCCCGAGGGGGAACTGGACGGAGGCGAGACTGGCGGCGAAAGACGGGCAGAATAAAGGGACGAGTAATATGAAATAAAGCAATTAGAGAATATGTGGTTTGTCTGTTAGAGAGGAAGAAATGAGTACGCAGACGCACGGGAGATGTGCTAATTTTAAGTGAACTGCCCTTGGGCATCCGAGTCCTGGAAGATGGCGGCAGCAACTATAGCTTCTAGCTTCCCTATCGGTCCGCCAAAGTCGTTTCCTCGATAAGTATAATTTAGGTCTTGCATGGCTCAATGAGCTTCGGAGGAGAAATTGGGTTCTTCCAGAGAAGCGAAGTACATATACGGGGTATTGTGAAAAATGAGTGAGTAAACTTGGCTTCGAAAAGAGTGCCAGTGTGTGCGCCGGATATGAGGATTAACGAAAGGAACGAATGTGAGGCATTCTATCCTGCGAGGCCGCTGTTGAGGCTCTCGGCGAGTTGGAGGCGTGAAGGCAAGGGGGATGCCGCATCAACTTGGTGGCTGTTCACACCGCTTGACGTCTAACCTTGTCGCCATCCAACCTCACAGTCGAGATTCATATGTATCGTCTATTTGGGACACTATGACCTTACTAAATGCCCCCCAATCTGCATGAGACCGTGCATTTGCCTCCCTTTATGCCGCCATCTGTAACGCCCAACTTGAAGGAAGGTGCCAGTAACGTGGTCATTCCTGCACACACGACACTGGCGGCAGCCGAGTCAAATTCAAAGCTATGTACTCGTGGTCATGGTGAGTTTCGAATCCTCCATGCGTATCCTATTTTTACCAATCAAATGATCATGAATAATGGATTTGAATATTATAGCACATTTGAACTTGGACTATGCTCCGTGCGTTCACGTTCGAACGTCCTTGAATGTGTACGACGATCATTATTGATGCTCATACGACCATCGGTTCGTCGGCGATACTGTTGTGGAGAAGGTGGTCCCGCTCGGCGTCCTCGCCGTGTCCGCCTGCATGAACAGCCATGCCCGCGACCACACGCCCAAAACAATGCCCCCCATGGAATCGGTTGAGCTAGTCAGAACGGTGAGCATTCACATGCAAAACACGTCGTTGGAGATCTCTCGTCGTGTTTACCTGTTTCTGTATTCAGCGTTCTGGCTGTTAGAAGTAGGCAATCTTGGTTCTCCGGGTCGTATGTGTCAGCGCATTTGGGGGAGGCATTACCAAAATACACCATAAAGGTATCTTCTGGCACTTTCCCATCCATTGATAAGATCACATCAGATATTGCAGTGCTTGCGCGAGGCACCGTTCGGGTCTTATTAGACGTGGGTCGACTCCGGGGTTTGTTTCGTATCATGTGCGCCTCTAGATGCATGGTAAGACTGTAGGTCTGCCCACTTGTACGATTCTAAAGTCCGCCGTGTTGACGTGGACGCGTGAATCGTGTCTTCTCCTCGGACTTGCTATATCTGGTTTAGCAAGAGATCAAACCTACCATTATTCAATTAATCACTGGTGCGTTCTTTTCGGTTTACAAGAGATTGGGATAACGAAAAGACCAAGTTCGTGTTATGGAGCACAGACGTTATATACGTGACCTATGGTTTCCCAAACTTGACCACCCACGTCTCCTTGCACGCCTGCATCCCCGGCAGCAACCGTTTCTTCTCAAACTCCTCGTCCCGCTCAAGTCCCTTGAATGCCGTCGTCTCACCCAGCCAATCGATCCTCCTCAGACGCATATCCTTGTCCTTTTCGTGCCTTGACTTGGCCGCTTTCTCGATCGTCTCCCTCTTCGACTTGTCGTGCATGACGATACCCCACTCCGAGTCCGCGATCGGTTCCTGGAGCATCGCGAATAGACCCTCGAATACCGCACTGCACGTAACTGCTGACCCAGTGGGTGCGCGGATGTCGACTGTCCAGGGAAAGGCTTTAGAGATGATTCGGACGTCGGACGTGGGCTGTGTGAACGCAGGTTGGAATGCGATCTGTTGGTATGTGGAAAGAAGCATTCCGTCTTGTGTGGCTTTGCGAAGGTCGTAACGGATGTTCGTCATATCCGCTGCCAACGCTGGATTCAACTGAGGATACTTTGGTTGCGTGCGATCGACTGCATCCGGATTACATGAGATAATGTGAAAAGGGAAGTGAACGGAGAGGAGAGACAGGAGCTTACAGAACTGCCATCCTGATGGTCTTTGATGGTAGGGATCACCGTACTGTGGGGGTAGATAGACGTGTGGATTGTGTGGTGTCTGGTACCAGGGATAACGATTTCCGTAGGGATCCATGTCACGACGTGCGAGCGGAACGGGAAAGGGTAGTGTGGCTGAGAAGATGAGCTCGGCGGCTGTTTAAAATTTAACGGCGCATGTCTTGGGCGGCTAAGGCGAGGATGGCGAGAAAACTAAATCAGGCTGACTGCGCGATCAGGCGAGCGCGCCGAGCTTGTCGCAGAAGATCGTTGGCATTCGGTGCCGACTCGGAGCACAACCTCGTATGAGTCGGACGAGGTACGAACCCTTGTTAAAATGGCACGGGCGCTGTCGCTGTCCAAGTGACATCGATTAGAGTCATTATTGAAGCGTTAGAATCGAACTGACAACGAACATCGTCGCAAATGTTTAAACTGTGTCCCGCAAGAAAGACGTCGCTCGTGATGGATAGGAAACTGAAATTCTAAATCACTCGTCCAAGAAAATAAAATGAAACTGAAACTCTGGTGGAAAAAGCCGAGACTAGTGCGACGTTGTCGGAGCAACTGATGCATTTAATATTTCCCGGAGTTAAGTTGGGAGCGGGGTTTTAAATGTCAGCCAGCCGAGATGCCGCCAAGTTCTGATCGTCTCCTATCGATTAGCGAAACACGACGACGAGCAATGCGTCTACCTCATGTACGGTATTCTCAGACCAGGCCAACGAAAAGGATTTTACCTACCCGTCACGGAACGCTGACTGTGGTCGAGGAGGGCTCGTTCAGACTCGAATGACTTCGAGGTAGTGACGTGACGCAATACTCGTCCATCGCAATTTGCTTGTTGCGCGCTGCGATCGGCTGGTTTCTGCCGGGCGAAATTGGATTACATAACAACCGTGCCTTTGCGGAACAGATAAACACCCGAATAATTCTTGGCTCCTACAACCATCATCCATGTCTTTCGCCTCCACCTTTCGTATGCCCGTACGCAGGGCCCTTTGCTCTGCTCCCACTAGGAGAGCTGGTGCACACATTAGGGCTTCCTCGCGTAGGGCATTCTCTACCGAAGCTCCTCCTCCCCCTCCAAAGTCAAATTTCGGTCTCTATGCCGGTCTAGGAGCGGTCGGGGTCGGAGGAGTTGCTTACTATCTCTATCTTTTGAATTCATCCGCCGACTCCAAATCCACCACGGCCAAGTCTGCAACTACCCAGGCTATCAAATTCGTACCTACCAAGGCGGACTACGAAAAGGCGTGTTTATTTGACATTTGTTTACTAGAGTGATCTAACCCATTTGTCCTCAGGTGTACAAACGCATCAGTGAGCTCATCGACGAAGCTGGCAGTTACGATGGTAGATTTCTCCCCCATCCACCGCTTTCGTAGTCTTTTTTAAATCAATCCTCGATAGATGGCTCCTTTGCTCCGGTTTTACTCCGTCTTGCGTGGCATTCGTCTGGCACATACGACAAGCATTCCAACACCGGTGGAAGGCATGTCTTACTTGCCTTGCGATCGTAGCCATGCTTATCGTATCTGCGCCAGCAACTATGCTACCATGCGCTTCGAGCCCGAGGCATTGCACGACGCCAATGCAGGGCTTAACATAGCCCGTAACATCATGCAGAAACTCAAAAACGACTTCGAGTGGGTTTCTTACGGTGACTTGTGGACCCTTGCTGGGGTTTGTGCAATTCAAGAGATGGGTGGCCCCAAGATTCCTTGGAGACCCGGACGAGTCGATGGAATCGCCAAGGACGCAACTCCAGACGGGCGTCTTCCGGATGCCTCCCAGGGCTCATCCCACCTTCGAGACGTGAGTCATATTCGTTTCCGTATTCAAGCCAAATCTGACCACGCCATTCAATCAGATTTTCTACCGCATGGGCTTTGACGACCGCGAGATCGTAGCACTTTCCGGTGCTCATGCTGTCGGTCGTTGCCACAGTGACAGGTAATATCATTCATACTGGTATACCGCACTTGGGCACTTAGGACGCGTTAGATCTGGATTCGAGGGCCCCTGGACGTTCTCCCCCGTTACGTTCTCGAATGAGTACTTCAAGCTGTTGTTCAACGAGACGTACGTCTTATCATTATCATCTCTTGATACCTACTAATGGTGGTCTCTAGATGGGTTTGGAAGAAATGGAACGGTCCCAAGCAACTCGAGGACAAGAAGACTCGATCTCTCATGATGCTGCCGTATGTGTCTTCCCGCAGGCTCATATAACGACTGGCTGATATGTCCTTTCCAGAACGGACTATGTTCTCACCCAAGACAAGAGCTTCAAAAAGTGGGCAAAGGCGTACGCTGACGACGAAGAGCTTTGGTTCAAGGAGTACGTTGCCGGATCCCCTTATTTCTCTTACGTGACTCATGCAACCACCCCAGTTTCTCCGCCGCGTTCTCTAAAATGCTTGAGCTGGGCGTGCCTCCCAACCAGTTCCAGTCCTCGGAGCCTTGGATCATGGGTGATGCGTAACAGAATGCGCAACGTCGTGTCTATATAGACCAGAATGCTTGCCCGTTGATGGCGCGGGTATGTCACTCTATACCATGCCGTGTTCTGTTTTGGGGGGAACCAGATCTTTGTATGCTATATTTTCTTTTTTATAAATACATCTTTTTCTGTATCCTTTGTTTGGCGATGCGGATTTTAGTTTTGAATCGTCTCTTTCGGCATTTGTACGGAACGATATCATTCCTTGGTCCTACTACAATCCGACCAGTGACGACCCATCAGTTCCGACGAACCTAACATGATCCAGATCTGCCTTCCTGTCCGCCAAACCGTCCCAGACCCCCAGGAGAACCCTTGCCTGTAGGGAATCGTCGGGTCCGATAGTATCAGCAATGCGAAGATCGTCTCCGAGTCGAGACCTCGACAAGCGAACGTAGACGACGTATCCAGCCATTGATGTTCGGCGTCTTCACGATCGATCTGAGAACCCGATGGCGATCTATCTTGTCCATCTTCTCGTCGCTTATCGGAAGGGGAAAAACCGTGTCCATGACGTGTGGACCAGTCATTGGAGAATCCCAACACCCTTTAGACCGTGGACTTGAGGCATGACCGAAGGCCCGCGCATCTATGGTGGACAGCCCATTCCTCTACCGCGGACGAGAACTCGAAACGGCATCGTACCTAGGAGAAACCCTTGCGTGTCGACGTTTTGCCGTACACTTTCACCGATTCTTTATGGAGTACGTGCGGAGTGCTCTTAGAGGAAGAGGGTCCAGGGCAGAATAGTAACGTTAGTCGAATCCAACTCTGAAATGCCAGACACCAGGAGGCAGCACACAGCGAGCTTGTTCCTTTGGGACCGCGTGGGCGAGGCATTGGTGACATGAATAAATGCACGAACGCTGGGTTTCTTCTTCTTTAAACACATACGTGGGGATCACGTATCCAGAGCGCCTACTACCTTCATCCTTCATCCTCGAATGCATTGGATTATTCGCGTGTCACTCAAGACCCTAGCCATCTTCAGACACGAGTGAAAAGCTACGCTGTCACGCAGGAATTGTAGCAGACGGAATCAACGATCCTACAATCATCTCCCCGACAAGAACAGCTCGCGCGTAGCATCGCTTGCCTGAGGTTGTCACCGCTCGTTTCATGCAGTCTCCGCCCTGCCGCTGAAACGCCAATTTTTTTTTGTTTCGCCTTTTTACGCGAAGGCGACCCCCCCACGAGGCAGTGCGGATGCAAGCCCTCAGCTTAGCCTTATAGGCATAAGTTCTAGCCAGTCAGGTGCTGTAACGGGTATAACACGGTCAGGAGTACGAACAGGCATGGTCACTTACAGGAGGTTAACGGTAAATCTAATCGGTATTTGCGGCGCCAGCACTAGTTGGCATACATATGTACCAGCGGGTCGAAGAAAGAACGAGTAACTATCCCAGCCCAAAAAGCTCGTGGGAAAGCAAAGCCCCTGTCTTGCTGGTCGGAAACTGAAAAATTGCGCAGGACGTAGACTCGATGATCTGTGCATTTAAGAGTACGACCAGGAATAACTGACTCTTAAATGCGAGTGCCGTGACGCAAAAGACTGCAAGATGAACAAGATGTGGCATGGTACCGCAGCCTGGTCAATGGCCACGAGAGGCCAAACGGTGTAAACCAGGGGGCTGGCAACTGGTGGGATGGCGGGAACGAGGTGAGCCTAACGTTGGTACCCTTATTCCTAATCGTTACCTGCGACCGAAAGGCCCAGCTGAGTCAATGCGCTCTATTCAATCACTGGGTGATTGATGTCTCCATTTTGGGAGAAGCTCCCTGTGAGAAATTTACCGTAACCTGTGGCTTTGTCACATCGTCTGTGGGTCCTTGTGGGTCCTGATTGACACGCTAACGCTGTCTGACTATTGTCTTTTGAGGGCTTCTTATCCTTGGTCGCGAGGGTACACAAGTCACCCAACTATGGAGCGCACCGGGAAGAGACAGATAAAATAAATTGCTCGCCCTCGAGGACAGACTGCTAGTTCCATCGTTTCCTCCTCTTTTTTTCCTACCGCAGCACTGCGCAGACATGCCATTGTCCTCCATCATTAAGCAAACCGAGGAAGTCTTGGATGAAGTTATCCGAATCATCCGACAGGAACATGACAATCCCTATCCCGTGTTGTGCGAAACGGACCGGGATATGTTCGTGAAGGAGGAAAAGAGGTGTGAAGAGATATATCTATATGATGGTAGAGCATGCACGATGCTGACGAGGGAATGACTCGCACAGTCTCAGAGAGCAGCTCAAGGAGGCGATAGAAGCAGAATCAAACACCAGCAGGTGGTCGAGTTTGCTTGGCAGGTCTTCACCGCAGGCGGTGAAGTGCCTCAAGACTTCTGAGGAACTCCGAAAACGTGTCAAGGTGAGTTGATTGAGCTGACATTTATCGTGGTTCTGACCCCTTTCTTTTCCTGGTTCCAGGAAGATATCAATGCAAAAGTGAGAACCAGGCTTAGTGGGAAGAGCAATCCATCCCCTTCATTTACCCATGGACGAGGCTTTGAAACCTCGAACTCGATAGGCGCAAGCACGCCAACAGTAACGTCCCCACTCAACATGAGCTGTTCTTCCCCAGAGAACTCGGAGTTGATCGTTTACCCTATAACCCGCAATGACAATATTCCCCTCGGTAGGCAGTTATTGGTCCCGCTCATTCATTCATACCAATGGCTTGGCAGAGGCGTCTAGTGACCGAGGCCGCAACTCTTCCACTCAACGAATGGCGCAATCGAGTAATTCGTCCCTTTCATCCGAGACCACTAGTACTAGTAATGGGTCTTGTCGTTCTCACTCCGGTAGAAGGCCTACTCCTCCACCCGTATCCCGCATAGTCGAAGAAAATGAAGGCTCATCTAGAGAGGAGCGAAGGCGTAGTGACGACTACACCACAATGACCAACTGCGTTGACATCAATGGTTCAAATGTCAACGGGATGACGTTGAACAATGGCGGATGCAAAAACACTGGCTCAGGTGTGTTCTTTGACTTTCGATTCTGACCGTCGACTCACTCGATATCTAGTCATTCATCAAACGACCTCTCCACGTTCGTCTCCGTATGGACAATTCTAGGCTTGCCAACCTACTCGCTATCTTCGGTCCGCTAGATCTTGTTAGTTAACCGTGTATCGATACAGTCAACGAATTTTTGTTTCCACCCCAGTGAAATCCGAATCTCCAACGACGAGAGAAAGATGCGGCTGATCAGATGCACGAGAACGGCGTCGTGTGGAGTATGGGTGCGCTAAAAACAGTCCATAGTATTAGACTGGCACATGGATCCATGGCTCGGACCCGCGCTAGATAGACTTTGGGTTGATTCAAGGGGGCCGTGCAGTTCGTGAGAGCTGAGCAGGTCGAGATGATATATAAGTAGTAGCGCCAAACGGAGCCGAGGACAATCATCTCAGGGCCACAGCACCTTGCGAACTGACCACCCAAATGCCCTTATCCGCCTCTAGTACCAACTCTACGTTACTTCCCCCCACAGAACCGATTCCTTATTCCATAGCTGGTTGCTCAGAACACAGTGGGCACTATGTCGCCGAAAACATCCTGGTCGACAGACCGCAAGACCAATCGTGTCGCTGGAGCGGTGCGCAACAGCCGCCTAGTATGAAGCAGTGGATATTACTCCGTCTCGAAACGTTGGGTATCGTCGGTTGAGTGTCTGTTTATCTCCCGCGCACGTCCCTATTTGTTTTGTGGGGATGATTGTGCGAGCAGTATTGGAATAGTGTTCGCTGACGCTTGGCGCATCCGTATGCCTTTAGAAAGCATCACGTTTGGCAAGGTGCGCTGGTGATGTAGTACGACGACCCGGGTTGCGCTCATGCCTCCGTTCACCCATTTCTGCAGTTTCAGAGAAGTACGTGTCTGTCTGTTGAACCTCCCTCTGACTCTGAGTGGGACGTTATTCATAGAACATCCTTGCAACATGAAAGAGTTCAAACTTTACGTGGGTCTCAACCCAGACCACATGATTCAAGTCCTGCATGCGGGTCTCCGAGACGACGCGATCCCAGAGACGTTTTCCGTCACGCATGTCAACAGGGGTGGTGTACCGTTTCCTACACGATTCGTCAAGATCGTACCACTCTCGTGAGTGGGAGTGTTGTGTTATTGTTGGCATCTTCACAGGATTTGCGTATGGGCGTGGGTACAGGGCACATGGACAGAGCTTTCACATCTCTATTTGGTACGTGTCCGTCGCAGGTGTCACGGAGCCTTCGTTTGTGGAACGTGTACGAGCGCGTTATGACGAGGTGGGTTCCTGATCCTTCATTTGTATATTACGCGTTTTACGTTTCCTGATCGTGACGTGCGACCCGTGGGCGTTTCTCATGAACGTATACGCATTTGAAACGTGTAGCATCGCGAAACGGTCATCCTTCGGCAAATTCTCAAACATCTCCGCGAACGACGGCTCTTGACGCCCTACCAGTCCATCCTTGCCCGTTCTCAAGTCCAATTCGAGCATCCCATTGTGACGTCTTTGCATACCGCCCTCGTGCTCCAAGGAAACTGGGATGACGCCGAGACGCTCCTCACACGTGCCTCGTCCGCCGGCCTCTTCCAAGCATACCTCCAGTCCTGTCAGCCGCATTCTCAATGGCGTCGTCTGCATGGCGTCGACGCCGATGGCGACGCACCCTCCAAACGCGGTGGACACGCCATGTGTATCGATCCCGATAACGGGCACATATACCTTTTCGGAGGTTGGGACGGGTACAAGTCCCTCGACGACTTCTGGTTGTACGACATCCACACCGAACGATGGCGTGTCATCAGTCACAGTACCGCCCTCGAAAAGAACGGGCCGATCGCGCGGAGTTGTCACAAGATGGTGTTTGATACCAAGTCGGGATGTATCTATCTATTGGGGAGGTTGGGAGATGGGGATGTGATGCCTGCGAGACCCGAGGACGAGGAGGCGTTGAGACGGGCTGGGGAACGGACCGAGTCGAGAGGGTCGACGGCATATTGTTCCGAGTTTTACAGGTATCACACGAGGGGGTTGGATGCGGGAAAGTGGGATCTGTTGTCGTTCGATACGGCGGTGTGTGTGTCTTGCATTCAACTTTGGCCGTGGAACACTCACGACAGCGATGGATGATCTCCATGACTAGATCTCGGGGGGTCCACCGCTGATGTTCGACCATCAAATGGCGATGGATTGCGATGCACAGGTGTTGTACGTCTCTGGGGGCCGGGTTGTCGACGGTGACTGGGACTCTCCGAAATATTCGGGATTGTATAGCTATAACGTTCGGACGAGTAAGTGGAAGCTACTCCAGTGAGTCGTAGACCCATTGAAACTGATCACTTTCGACTCACATCATCCCCAAGGCCCGTCCAATCCCCGTCCTCTCCAACGCCCCAACCAGCTCTCTTACCTCGCTTCGGACACTCGATGGTACTCGACCCACTCACGCACACGCTCTTCATCTTTGCAGGCCAACGCGACGACAAATACCTGTCGGACATGTACGCATACGACATCGCGAGCAACACCATGCTCGAACTATTCAGCAACTTCAGTGCGAGCGGAGGCCCAGACGCGTGTTTTACGCAGAGAGCAGTGATAGATCCAAAGCTAAAGGAAGCCTACGTGTGCGTTTGATTTCCCGCTCGCTCGTCGTCGCCATCGACGGAACGTCCGAACCTGACGGCATTTCCATTTTGTGATAGGTTTTGTGGGCTTACGCGGGCACAGCAGTCTTCTGCGCTCACCGTCCTCCGATCGGACGCCCCGAATTGGGTATACCAGTATGCGCTATCTTCTCTACCGGGGAAATGGACGCAAATACTGCCCGAGGTGTTATCGGAGACGCTTAGCCCTGGCGGTGACAGGGGCGAAGGCGATGGTGAAGGTGGTGGTGGACACGGGCATGGCGCCGAACACGACAAGGGTAGGGGGGGATCCGGGCGGGAACGAAGGGAGCCGTCTGTGCCATTGCCTAGGTATGCACATCAGGTGGTGTATGACGAGCGGACGAAGAAGGTGTATATGCATGGTGGGAACGCGGGCGAGGTGAGGGGGCTCGGCGGCGAGGAAAAAGAGAACGAGGAGGCGAGGGGTGGGACGAGCGTGAGCACTAGGGGTGGTGAGGCAGAGGCCAGCGGGCGGAATGAAACCGGGACTGGGGGGGAGGGTGCGGGAGGACAGGAGGACAGATCAAGGCCGACATTGAGGGAGACGAGGTTGGACGATTTCTGGACGATGGATCTCGTGAGGTGAGGGACTCGTCCTCGACGAACCTCTGGATGGGATGGGATTTCTGATGCGGATGTGCAGGGCTGCCCCGGAAGAGGTCGTACGACAAGCCAAGTATCTCATTCGGAGACAACGGTGCGGATTCTGCCCCGTGTCCGAAGGAGATCATACGTCACTCACGCGTTTTGATGTGAGATAGGTTTCGCGAAATGTGTGAAGAGCAATCTGCAGTGAAGGCGCTGCGTTACCTGCAAACCGAGGTCTCTGACGTCGTCGATCACACCAACCCAGAAGAGACCAGCATGTTTCGATCTCTTCTTGCGCATTTATTATCTCCGAGCGCGTCGATGTCCGTTGGGAACCCAACAATAGCAGCACGGGACGTTGTCGAACGGGAGGAACCCCCGAAGAAGCGTTCGCGACCGGATACGCCAGACGAAGTGTGGACGAACGTGATAGCCGGGGAGGACGACGATATGCAGCATTCCTCCCATCCCTCTCCCGAGCATGCTCCCCGTTCCTCGACTCCAGCGAAACGGAATCGAGCTGTGTTGCAAATGGACGAAGATCCAGAGGAGACGAGGTTGCGTGAAGAGGGGAGAAAGCCTGTGTCTGCAGAACGGTTCAGTCAACGAACGGAAATGTTTGAGAGTCTGTTGGGGTTTGTGGGGGAGGAGATGAAGCAGCCCAAGGGGTCGTTGTTGGATTTGGTCGATGCGGAGGACGGGTTGTAGGATTGGAATCCCCGAATGTATTGATATCTGTCACGAGACGATCATCTAGGCCGTGATCGTACATGTAAAGTACACGCGTCCGACGAGGGGGTCTACTCGTCGAGGTTGATGGCACTACCGAACTTGGCATACAGCACGACCTTGAGTTCTTTCATCCCCTTTTCGCACTCTTCTGCCGTGGCGATCAACTCGGAGAGCTGGGACGTGATGTCGGTCTGGTCTTTTTCGAGTCGTTTCTGGGCTCGTTGCAGGGGCAGATGATGGAATGATTCGCCGATTTTATATCTGCGCGCAGAGTGCGAGATGGATCGAGGGGCATGCGCGAGAAGGTGAACGTACAGTACGATCTGATCCTCGTCTGCGAGCTCGAGTTCGGTCGCGAGATCATCAAAGGCCTCTTTTTCTTGCTGTCGATGGCGGGACGTGTGTGAGTTCGTTCGGTGTGGCGAGGGCGGTCGTCTTTACCTTGAGCGTCTCGAGTCTTCCTTCGATCCCTCGTAGACGGGTGTTGAGCTTCGAAAAGGTGTTGATGTGCTGTTGGTCCTCTGTTTCGAGACCGTCATTTACTTTGACGGTGATGCGAGAAGGAGCGTACCCCAGGTGACTTCGGCAGCGTCGTCGTTCTCTTCTTCCTCTGCCAACTAGAATACTAAGTGGTACGAGGACGAGACGATCGATGTACGGACCATGCGAAGGTTGTTCATCACTGCACGCTCAAATTAGGCTGACGTCAGCAGGAGCACCACCATGCACAGGGTCGACCTATATTTCGAACCCCGCCCGGCGTCGACCGAAGCGACCTTTCGTCGTCACCTGACGTGTGGCTGTGCAGTGGTTTTACCCAGGCCAAGTTGAAAGTTTCGTTTATGTACGGTCTCCGGCTTTTCCGAGAACATCTGGGATTTGTGGATTCCGGCCGAGTGCGCCGACTCCGGACACCGACGTGGTTCGAAGGACTTATAGGGTGTCAAGTGCACAGGGCCAGCAGTTTGAACTATGGTTGGCGAAGAACCCCGATTTGCCATCCATCTCAATCCAGTTTTCATGCAAGCATCCTTGTCCCTTCTCGAAGACAGTCGACGGCATGGCACACTCCTTGTTGTACCTCACAGTGGCAA
>JBBPLY010000272.1:0-25846 GCA_038090035.1 Xerocomus nothofagi | reverse complement strand
AATATAAAAGCTAGGTGGTCTTCGCTGGATGCTCTCCAGTTTTGACCACTTGGTTATTCGCTGTAAAAGGCTTGAGTGACTTAAGGCAACTCTCCTCATACCTGAGTTAGGTTTCCTTGTGCGTATTTGTTGGATCCGAGTGGATAATCGTAGTCAAGGGGACTTGGCAACATCGATCACATATTGTTGTGTCGCGTTGGCCCCTGAATTACAACACCTTAGGCTTGTCTGGGTATCTGCTGCCTTAGTTGCTGCCCTCATATCCCAGTACACACTTGACACCTCATTCACCCAATGCCCCCAAAGACACCTACTCCCAAAGCTCACTGGACTGACAAAGAAGTCCAAGCTCTCATTCAATTCCTATATGATCATCAAGCTGAAGCAGGCAATAATGGGAACTTCAAATCAACCACATATAAGGCTGCTGCTGAACACATCACCCCCCTCCTCAGAGCTGGACCATGGAAGACTGCTGCAGCGGTAAAGAATAAATGGACAGGCTATGTACTACAGTATACCATATCATGTACATCAATCATTACTGATCTCCAATAGATTTGAAAGATATTGAGCAATACCGAGCATTCCGGTCTGGGGCCCATTGGGACAATTAGCATGGGGCTAACATCCAAGGCAAGGACTCAGAGCAAGTATTTGATGACTTCACTAAGGTATGTATAATTTGATACTGTAACACATACACAGCAAGTTAACTAGAGTCGAATATTAATTCTAGGATCATCCACTCATGTGCCTCTTCAAAACAACTGGATGGGAGTTTTACTCACTGGTAGAGCAGATCATTCCGAACGGTGGTGCAATCAGAATTTCATCACACATTGGTACTCGTCTAGATGCTGAGGATCACAGTAGATTCAGCAAACAAGTAAAAGGTTGAATCACTCATGTCTGAACCCCAGAATCAGCCTCTGCTGGTGATTCTAAGCCAACCATGACTAGTAGAATAACTGTATCTGAGTCTCTCCCACTGGCCACCACCTCATCCTTGAACAACAAATTTAACAACATTCCTCAGACTTCCCCCAATGGTCTATCGCTGTCCATGGTCATGAACCCGATACTCAGTCCAGCAACATCCCAACCCTCCCTATCTCCAATGACATTCCCTCCAGTGACATCCCAACTCTTCCTCCCTCCAGCGCTCCATCATCAAGTTGTGGGAAGCAGTCCCACACCGAGATGCTCGAAGACGATAATGCTTCCAGCACAATATCTGTTCTTCCATTCACTGATGCAAGTGATGTTTCTAGCATTTCAAACAAGTGTAGGAATGTCTCCTCAGCCATAGCATATGCCAAGATGTCCCACTCCTGCCATTCTCACAATCCCCTCCCTCCAAGTCCTTTCCTGGCAATATCAGATCCTATGGCAGCCAGTCTGTGTTATGGTTGCGCCCTTTTCACCTCTACGGTATTCTCTTCTCTGGCGCATACCTTCACCCTTGTCTTTTACAAGGTTTCCTAAACGTTATATGGACACGTTCCCTTTCCTTCCTCCTATCTTTCCTGGTCACGTGATCTGACATCATCATGATGTCATCACTCTAGACTCTACATCATTGCCTAGACCAGGTACGCTATCTATGACATCATACCCTTTACCCCACTATTATTGCTATCTATGATGTCATCCCTCATGCCTTACACATGTACACTTCTAGACCGGTTCTAGATCATTGTACCCTTTACCCTTGTACTATACTTATCCGACCCTACACCCTATGGTACTGTACAGTAGCTTAGTCAGCGTAGAACCACATCATATATAATACACGACGAACTATGGTCTACTCCCAAGTAGATCTTATTCGTCATTTGACACTCTTACACATACGCCACATATCCCCTCCCTAAGTCACTCTTGTGTCAAGTGTTGGCTCTAAGCCTTTGCAAGACCAGGATACTCCCAAGGAAGATCCTTCACACCTAACGACAACATTATAGGTGTTACCTCCAGTGAGCCCCTGACTACGGTTACAACTACGTTTACCATCATTGCCTCTTGTCTATGAACCCTCTAGGTTCTATAGGTGTATTGCCCTGTCACATACCCTATCTATGTTAGCACGTATCTGAGGTCTGCAACAGTCTGCAAGGCTCAATCAACTATCTTATGTCGTCCATCAACTTGTCAATGACCTCGGCCATTGATAAAGCATTGACAACAAGGGCTCAAGCCATCCAACTTCTGGACAAGCAAGATTCTGATTTTCCCGAACAGCTTTGGATGTTCATCTGATCATCCATCACTCAAAACCTTGGATTTGCTGACATATATCTGAAGACAGTGGACAAGGGTGAGCAGATGGCGTATGCGGAGCTGGAGCTTCAATTCAAGATTGGGGCCTTCTCAACAATTGTAGTGTCACTGTCATACCAGTGTGTAGTACTATGCAATGTGTGTAACGTCCAAGTCAGAATCAAGTTGTGTTGTTCCTGAGTCTGTCATATCTAAGTCTGTATTCATATTGATTGAACTGTGATGTATTGATCTGAACAAGTTGTTGTGTTTAATTGAATGAACTACACCATTAATACATCGCTATTAGTAGTACTACCATTGCCATCACTAGTACCAGTGGCAGTTTCTAAGATGTCATCATCATTGTCGTCTGCTAACCCTAACTCGCACAATTGGATGAGTTCCTGATAGTCCTCCCACATTTGTGAAGCGATTTGATTGCGAAAGGCACATACGGTGTGCAGTTGATCAGCATTTGAAGCCTCTGCAGCCTCAGCTTCCAGCATTGGTCTGTCTGACCCCTCTTGTGCATCATCAGAAAAATCTTGTCCCAGAATGTCACAGTGGTCTTCTTTGGCATTGTGCATGGAGATGAAGTTGTGAATGGCAGCAAGGGCAGTAGGAATCCAGGCTTGAATATTCATGCTGTACTCTGGGCTTAATAAGAGAATCCGAAATCTATGCTTGAGGACACCAAAGATGTGTTCAACAACATTATGTGCAGAGGCATGCTGAAGGTTGAATAGTTCCTCTTTGTTTTTAGGTCTTGTCAATGGTTTAGTAGTGTGATAACAAAGATCTCCAAGAAAGTTACTATACCTAGATTGTGCATGATGCCACTCTGCAAGGTGGTAGCAGGCACTGCAGTAGGGAATCAAAAGTTCAGTGTGCAGGGGAAATCCTGCATCTGCAAGGAAATACTTGCCAGTGGGGATGTTCAAATCTCTGGAATGTGTGTCTTGATACACACGTGCATCTGTCACAGAACCCTCCCAACCAGTGAGCAAATATGTGAATAGAAGCTGGAAGTCACATGCAAACAAACAATTCTGTGAAATAAATCCTTTGCGGTTTCAGTAGGTTGCCTGATCCTTGGCTGCTGGTGCGGCATGAATGTGACTTCCATCTAACACACCAATTGTGTCCTTGAAGTAGGGCCAGAATCTTGTATTCCCCCTAATCTTTGGCTGGATATCATCAGCAGCAGGCATGTGAACAATAGAACAGTGGTGAAGAGAAAATAAACAGCATCTTGCAAAAGTACCAAATCACAACAGGGAGGTTAGAGATTCTACAGACATTTGGTAAACTGATTGACTTACCAAGATATGGTCTCATTTGACCATTGAAAATGTTCGCCAGTGTGCCTGATGGTCAGACCTGTGACACTCATATAGAGGAAAATGGCGGTTTGTTCTTCAAGTAAGACAAATTGAGAGTTGCTGTGACCAATCTCATGCAGATAATCCACAAGTTGTGCAAAGACATCTGTATGAAGACCTAGCTCACATCAGATGCATTCTGGATGACCAGTGAGTAGCTCAATAAGCCATGCTTCGCCACTGAGAGCTGAGGTGTGGTAGGGTTTGGGGATTCTTCTCATTGGTATAGGTTGTTGTCCAGCGAAACTAATCATGCAAAAAATGATATTCATGATCAGACCAATGTGTTGCAGCATGCATTGTCTGTGGAGCTCCTCATAGTTGGTATCGGTGTTGGCAGTGCCATCTATCTCATCCATGACAGTCTACTGGAAAAAGAAAGTTAGAGCTCAGCTGGCAGCATCTACTCCTGCTGCCCAATGGAAAAAATATACACAAATACTGAAGTTCTAATTTAGTGGCACCAAGTGGTTTCCAAACTGGCTCTAACAGGCATTGCTCCTGTTGCAGACCTAGGATACATAGAGACATAGATAGTGATGCGACTATGCAAACACCAATAGAGAACCAGGAGGTTCAACTAGGGAGACAAGACAGTAGTGAATGTGTTCAGCTAGAGTCGAGGGCTCATGTGAGGTAACGCTTACAACGACGTCGTTAAGTGTGAAGGATCTTTGTAAAAGTATCCTGAGTCTTGCAAAGGTCTAGGACCAACACTTGACCATAGGAGGGACTTGGAAAAGAGGGGATGATGAACCATTGTTCAAGGATGGTCAAATGACAACTAAGATCTACTTGGGGTAGAACTTAGTATCATCGTGGTTTATATACTACTAAAGTACAATGCTGACTAAGTACTGTACCGTACCAAGGGCATAGGGTAATAAGGTCTAGAACCAGTCTAGAACTATACATGCATGTAGCGTGAGGTATGACATCATAGATAACAATGATAGAAGGGTAGAGGGTATGATGTCATGGTATGCATACCTGGCCTAGGTCTATGATGTAGAGCCTAGAGTGGTGACATCATAGATGATGTCAGATCACATGACCAGGAAAGATAGGAGAGATAAGATAAGATGTATATGTACAACATTCATGGAAAACCTTGTGAAGAGCAAGGGTGAAGAAGACACTAGAAGAAAGCCAAGTGGTGAATAGCGAATTCATAACAGCTCCTACTACCCCTGGTTGAAGTGGGGGCCTGATTCATTGGCCTGGATGGTCCTTGTGGGAGCTGAGTTGCCATAGTAGTGAGGCTTTGCCAAAATATGGCTTGTAGATGGCTGAACAGTGCAGGCAAGGTTGCAGGGGAGGCATGTTTTTCTAACTCCAACAAGGTCATTCCTGGGAAATCAGTGCATTCCAGTGAGATTTCAGGGTCCAATCAGAGACATGTAATTGTAGTCATGAATACCACTATTGGATCCACAAGTCATGATAAAGGATGGTATAAAGACACACGACGGTATCACACTAGACTATCATGGGGCAGCTTCAACGAACATTGAAATCATAAGTATGATAGTCGCATGGTAACCCCAAAACAAGGTTAGGGTTCAAGTACTTGTCGCACGCCCGCATCTTTGCGTTTGCACCGCTTTCTCACGTTTTGATTCAGTTGAGAATGTCGCCAACGACACCCTATGTCCAGCCTGGGGAACCTCTCAACGACTTTCTACGTTCTTTCTGGCAAAGACAAGTCGATGCCGCCGAACAAGAAACCCCAGACTACAGGCATCCGCCACTCCCTTTAGCGAGGATCAAGAAAGTAATGAAGAGCGATCCAGACGTCAAGGTGAACATGAATGCCATTAACATCGCGTGCCACCGCCAAACATAGACCTTACAGATGATTGCCGCGGATGCACCTATTCTATTCTGCAAAGCTTGCGAAGGTGTGTATCCTTTGCTTTCGTTTCTAAAAAGGTCCCATATCGAACTCGAGCACTGCCACATATCTTATTGCTGTTGTTTCACGTCAATCCCCTCACCCCTTTCACCCCCCGTATCTTGATCCTGATGAAACCAAACGCGCAGTTTTTATATCCGAAATCACAGCGCGTGCATTCATCATTGCGGACTCGAATAAACGCCGTACTTTGTCTCGCGCAGATATTGCGAAAGCGCTTGCCAAGTCCGACCAATTTGACTTCCTGATCGACATCGTACCGAGGGAGGAAGGGTTGACGGTCCTCAACCATGGTACTGCGAGTGCCGGTGGTGCCATCACGGGTGGAAACAACTTGATTGCTGGGGTAAGCCATCTCCTTATCAGCCGTCCTAATCGTATACGACATACATATATCAAAACAGCCTAGCCAACCCGCCATACATCAGGAACAAGACCGTCCTTCTGGAGGTGGGCAGGGTAACGTGTCGTCTTCGACTGCTGTACTAGACCAGGCGAGTACGTTATTATCTTCCTCGGCACTGTCGCGTTCGCTCAAATGTTGACCATGCCCTCCCATCTTTTTTGACGCCCAGTTTTACTGACCGATGAACATAGATAATTTAATTCGTCACGCGACCTTGTAATACCGTGCTTAATGCGCATTCTCTATGCTGGTCGATGCTATGGCAATTGTTCTCTGCCCAATCTTCTCGATCACTCGGTCTTGAGCACACCTCGACGTGGGCACTTCGAGCCGGGATCTGTGTTGCGTTCCTCATCACACACATTAAGGGGTGCGCACTCATAGACGCAGCGAGTAGCGGTCTGTAATGAGGATAATCCTGCCAAGCATACCATTGATACTGCAGAGAACAGGGAAGAAGGGGTCAGGTCATCCATTGACATATTGGAACCGCAGCACTCAGCCTTGACTCAGGTCTACGACTGGCGAGCTGTGTAACCTCATTTTACCAGCGACCCTCAATTCGCGGGTTTGTCTGCCACTCGCTCGAGCAAACCCCCTTTCCCGTTACCATTTGTGTCCGGGTGCACCACGCAACCGTCCACGTCATCTCCAAGCTAGATTACCTCCGTCTTCCCTCTACTCATGTTCGTCCTTCCAACCTGGTGTGCTATCTAGATAGTCTATGTTATCTAGCAATGGAGACGTCGCCGACGTTTGCGAGACTCCGGACCGATCCAGATCTTCCACCCTCGTGTATCCCCATGGTTCGGGTAAGACCAGCGGCGCGTCCTCGCGAAAGTCGTCCGTGATGAGATGCTCAAAGGTGGCCGCAGACGCAACCCGCGGTGTGAGGGGTACGCCGTCGTCGAGGTTCCACAGCTGCAACACACAAGACAATACAAACACAACGGAATGAATGCATCAGAAGGGCGGGAGGGCGCCTTGATGCGGCTGACAAGAAATGCTGGCGCCTACCTTGCTGATGAACGCAGGAAGGGAAGAGTGACTGTAGATCAAATCGTTCTGACCAAGGTGCGCGAGCGTGCCTTTTTTGATCCAAGGTGAGATGACGAGGGCGGGTACGCTGTTTGAAGTAAGTTTTTTGGGTACAGCTAGAGACCGTGCAGTCCAGACCCACCGGAGACCAAGTCTGTTAAAGGAGAACGTATAGTTCTTCGCATCTTGTGCTAGTTCTACGTAGGTCAGATCATCGCCCGGAGGGACGCCGACGGGTGGAGACACGTGGTCCGCGTAGCCCTGTGCACAGGGCGATGAATCTCCACATCCAGAACGACGAAAGGGTGCGACATACGCCGTGCTCGTCGAAAGTGAGTAGAAAAAGCATACCATCCCATTGGGGCGAGTTGCGAAGCGCTTCGTAAACGCTTTTCGTCCAAGCCTCGCCCATGTTGACGGGACTGGGAGGATGCATCGAGTCGTACGAACAGCACTGGACACGGAAAGAGCGGGCCCATTCAGCGAAACATCAACAGAACGAGGGTGTGGATATCATCTCACCTCGGGATTGATCCAGGTGAACTGAGGTAACGTCCCTGCCTCGGCGTCCGCAAAGAACTGCGCGATGGGCTGGACGTGGGTTTTCGACCTCCCACTGGTATATGTCCACTGGTAAAAGTCAGCGTCGGGGTTGAAGCTTGAATTGTAGTAGTTGGTCCAGGTGATATTGGCTTCGTCGAGCTGTTGGAAGATAGAGCGTTGAGGAAGACCAAATATATGGAATGTAAGATCGTTTTTTCCGTGTCCATGAGACGTGCCAGAAGTCATGTATGCGCTATATTACTCCATCAGCCACTAGCTCGCGTTTGCTGCAGTTTGGTGAACTCGAGCCTGAGAGTGACGAACATACCGATTGGGATTTGTGGGACCAGGAACATCACAGAACCAGTGGTCAAATAGGGCATAATTCTCGGCCATCGTACGATAGACGGGTATTCTTTCCTCAGGAAGGTACTGGATGACATCGGCAGCACGCGTTAGGTTGTACGTGCGGTGGGTAACTTCGTGTTCTATGACAAAGCCGAGCATGCGTTCTGCATTTTCGACCACCTCTGGAAGACCTGATTCGTTAGGGTGGTAGGTGGAAAAGAGCTGATAGTTGACACCGGTGACGGAGTGATTCGGGTCGTCGGGAGAGACATTGTTGCCAGTAGGTTCGGCGCAGATCCACGTGGACTCGGTTGAGGTGAGATTAGCCTGTAGCATTGTTAATTGCACGGCAAATGGCTGAAACGTACGACGTACTGGGTTGCAGTATTTGTCTCGCAAATTACGGATGTTGTCGATATCGTTCCGGTAGGAGAGATCGCCAAAGAACGAGTCAAACGAACTGAGGAGACCGGGTCAGTGTACGATCATTTGGGGACAAATTCTGGCAGCTCATTCACCGATTCTCTTGGACGAGTACTACGACGTTCTTGACATGCTCTCGCCAGTTTGCGGAAGGTTCGGAAGCCGAGACCAGTTTCACTGCCAAAGCGGAGAGGGCAGCAACGAAACGAATCATGCCTGGGGCTGAGCGCTGAACCTGACGGTGAGACGAACTTGAGGGCCGAGGCACAGCAGTGGGCTCCTTGTCGCGTTTTATGGGTACCGAGGTTCTGGTAACGACCGGGCACAAAGTTGGCAAACCACGTTGTGTGCATCACGAACGTTCCTTGATAGTTATCCAATAGCAGGCCGGGCACGAAGTGGCCCCTTTTGAGAACCTAGTCATGCGGTAGAATATCGATGATCACCGTAATCGAGAGGCGTTTGACTGGACCGCCTCAGGATGACCTGTTGGGCCCGCAGATTGAGGAGGCAGAGTCGGAGGCAAATAGTGTCTTCATCGTCCCAAAAGGCTGACGATTGAACTCCCTTGAATAGGTATCGCAAAACAGTTTCAGAAAGGGACGAATTAGTATCAGAATCGCAAATGTATTCAAGTTGTCACGATGGATTATTGAACTACATCGACACCGTGACACGGCCTGGATTCTGCTAACCACTGCGTTGTGTAAACCCAGCGGACCTCGGGCCACGCTCCATCTCAGTTTCAGCTTCCATCTTCCTTGCGACGGCCTCTGACCAGGCGTCAAACCCACCCTTGTCGAACGCCTCTACCAGTCTTTCTTGGGCTGCATCGTGACCCAAGATCGTCCGTGTTGAAAACTCGTGTTGCGGCGTCCGAGTCGGCGCAGGACTCGGAAAGAGAATTGGATCACTAGAGACTAGATCGTGAGAGGGTCGGACGTCGACAGATATTGCCAGTCAACAGTGACATGGATTGAGATGTAAACATACGCATCCGTGCAGTAAATTCGGTCGTCTCTTATGGGTCTCGATCGGTGGTGATGGATTCACGTTGCGAACATCGAAGATAAGCACTCGACATGACGATCGTAGTGGCGATGGCAAAGGCTTTGAACGTGTAGAGGGGGCGTTGAAGGATCTTCAAGTTGTCGTTCGCTCACAAACGGAGGTAATGGAGAGGCGGCGTGTTCGGGAGATGGGGCTGGCGAACTTGAAGAATTTGAGATCAATGGGAAGTCACAATGCGTTCGCTCGCTCATCGAGGAGGGGCAGTCGAAACGCGTGTGGGCCTGTACTTACGAAGCGTAACAAGAGCGATCGCAACCGATGAGAACGCAAACTAGATCTAGAGGAATTCCAAACATAGAAAGTCGGTAAAACATATGCAATTTCCCACACTCGAGGGAAAATTCCCACGGGGGGAAAGCATCACAAATTTGCTTTTCCAACCCTCAACCCTGAGCTCAATATGCTATTGGCTGGAAGCAATAGTGAGTCACTAGAGAGGAAATTGCTATTGGATATCTATACTTACACAATAGAGATACTTGTGCTATTGGGTACCTTGATTAGAATGTCAAAATAAACACAAACAGCACAATTAGTATATAAAGGCTCATCTCTTCACTCATAATCCCCAGTTCTTTCAGTCTCTTCACTGAGATAACTCAAGTGCTACTAGCAACTAGCTATTAGCCTTTAAGCTTTCTTTACATCTACTCTCAAAACTTGGTAAGTGCCTATCACCACTGGCAGGGGATTCTCCCACTACTGTTGCCCTTTATGCTTCATTGCTAGAACATTGCCAGCTATTCAGGATATCAATAACAAATACCTGGTAGTGTGGCAGGATCTCACTGTCCTCATAATCTTTAATTCTTTCAGCATCTATCTTCAAGTTGTCAGTGGTTGCAGTACAACTTGAACAGAGGAGCTTCAAGTCAAAGATTGAGCTTAGCTCTCTTTTGGAATCTGTTTACGATCTATCCTCTGATCTGTCACCTGGGTGAGTTACCTCTTTATTGATCTTGTCAGATTTCTCAAGGGATACAGCTTTAGTACTCTGAGTCTAATGATGATGATGAAGGCACTGGCATGCCAGTGGGCATTCATACAGGCAAATGATCAGCCAATCAATGCTATTCATGAAAATTGTATCAAGTATGTTGATATGGTACTGGATGTAGTCATGGCCCAGATGTGCCTGAAATGGTGGGTGTGCGGTTTAATCATCATTTCCATTGCTTTCTTGGGAGACAGGCAGTTCATTCAAGCTGCATCCTCATTTAATTATGTCAAAACTATCTGGCTCTGGTATACAGCAACCCAACAAGAATGTGTTCCTTGTACTCTTGAACACAATTCTTCACCAGTGCCAGCAATAGGATGTACTGCCATTTCATCAGATGGATCCCATGAGATCAGTAGAGGAGAGAACAACACAGTGTCAGTGTGTATTGGGCTAACCCAAGAGAGTCTCATACACTGGCAAGTTCCAGAAATGGTCTCACAATCAAGCATAGTATGTATTGTCCACTATGTTGCTTAGCAAGTTATTGACAAAGTTTCAAGACAGCTGTCACTGTTGACAACTTGAATAGTGACAACTCAGAGAAGAACACTACAAATTTGACAATTTCAGCCACTCCACAGAATGAAGGACTGAATGCCAACACTGGGTTAGACACAAATCATTCATCTCGTTGTTCTGAGCTTATACCAAGTGATAGAACATATTTTTTGAATGATCTCACCAATCAGATCATTCAGAATGGTCATGATCTAGTTGCATCTGGTGGATTTTCCAATGTCTACCAAGGCATGCTCCAACTTGAAGAGAATGGAGAACTTGTCAAAGTGTGTCACATCATGATTTTCTGATATGATCAATAAAATGACTAGTAAACACTGCTATTATAGGTTGCCATCAAAGCAATCAAGACTTACTCAGGTGAAGACAGCAGATTTACCAAGAAACAGAAGGTGATGCATCATTCTCAAACCCATCTTCCATAGTTCATCTCTTTCCTACTAACACTGTCACTCACAGCAACTCCAGCAAGAGATCAAAGTGTGGCTAAATCTCAAGCATGTCAATATCCTGCCACTTCTTGGAATAACCAAGGGGTTCGGCAAATTTCCTGCCATGGTATGCCCCTGGGTGGAGAATGGCACCTTGACATCTTATCTCGAGACTCGTCACAATAGTCTCTCGGTGGTTGAGACCCTCGGTCTGGTAGGTCTGACCTCGTCATTGCGGAAACAGCTCTGACGCCAGTCCCATAGCTCAACAACATTGCCTCTGGCCTACAGTATCGTGAGTCCCAGATCAGCTCACATCATAGCGCACCATCAATATTACAGGAACTGACGTCCTTGGCAGTCCATTCACGTTCTGTCGTGCACGGCGACCTATCGGGCGTACGTCTGTCATGATCGCTCATGATACCATCCTTCTACTCACCGTACATTCTCTCCAGTCAAACGTTCTCATTTGCAAACATGGGAGGGGCTATATCGCCGACTTTGGTCTGTCCATGCTATTGACCGATCTCGGGGGATCGACGTTCGCCACGTCGTTCCGCGCACGGGGCGCCTTACGCTGGACGGCCCCCGAGTTACTCGATCTCGAAGTGCCCGATGACGACATGGCAGAAGAGGAATCACCACGGGGTGCGCCCACGACGCAGAGCGACGTGTATTCGTTTGGATGCATCATGTTGCAGGTCTGTGGTACCCAAATTGTTCTATCCATCGCACGTTCTCACGAACCCAATGTTGACGTAATCGTGGGACAGATTTTGAGCGGCAGGATACCATACCATTATTACGTGCGCGAGGCCCAGGTCGTGAACGCGATCTCAAGAAAGATGAAGCCAAGACGACCGGGCGGCGTGCTGGCCACGGAGCGTCGATGGATGTTCATACAACGGTGTTGGTCTACCGTGGATGTGGCTCGATCCCGCCCTTCGAGCGAGGAGATCATTGGGTTTATCGAGGAGGAGCTTGCCAACACCAGCGAAACATAGCCTGTGAAATGTTAAGATCGATGTTACTAGTTATGTAGCAATGGGTAGTCGTGATGTCCAACGCGCAAAGGCATACTATGTTAGCGTGCGATTTTGTGTGATGCACTGATGGATGTCCTAGTCAACATCACAGCCCCGAGGAGCTCCCGCTCGTACATCTAGAATAGGTGAAGCTGTAAATCTGTAGTTCAGTATGAAACAAACAAGGTAAAGTGGGTCCCTACCGTCAATTACCGAGTAAGAGACGGTGCGATTCAGGTAATTGGATGTCGTCACCCTTCCCAGCGCCACTGGCTTTCGACCCCCACTCACGACGACAATCCGTCCCCAGTAAACGACTCGGATGCACTCAGACTCTCCTTGATTTTTGTCCATACCACCGTCGCACCCGCCAAGGCCACCTTTTCCGCCTCCGCCAAAGCTGTCGCAGAAAACGCGTTTCCGGGACTAGCACGGTAATTTGTCCAGATCAACTTGGAGGGCGGTATGGAACTTTCTTCAACGGATGCCTGGTTCCCGTCGAAGCCAAAGAGATACGCAAAACAACCGGTGCACTCTGGGTCGCTTCGCCTACCCCCTCCTTCGGTAGCGAGTTGAGGTTGGTTCGTGGAAGTGGATTGGGAGACGACGACGGCGCAGACGACACCCCGCATCGGGATAGATCCTGCGTTAACGAACGCAAGACTGCACGCGTTAATCTCCGCCGCAAGGAGTAGATCGACGTCGACGTCCGGATCCGCGCCTGCGCCTGTCCGTGACGAAGACGGTGACGCACGCCAAATCCCAGCCGAGCGAGAAGACGACGATGATAGGGCCTGTACTACGACTTGTATGAGCGTCCTCGGGTGCTGTGTGAGTATACATGTGCGTTCGAGAATGCCCTTGAGCGTGACCCCGGCATGTTTTTCGGCCGTACCAGGGACGGAGGAGATAGGACGGACGTGGACGTCGATCGTGGCGCGGACGGGGTGTTCGGTGGCAAGTCTGGCCGCGATAGGACCGCTGACGGAGGCGAGGGCGGTGGTTGGGCCGAAAGAGAAGCGGGCTGAACCGTCGACGGCGGAGAGGGCGTCAAAGGCGATGTGGATATGCGACATCCCTCACAAGTGGCAGTGCAACAAGGTGGGCCAAACTTGGGCACAATTCTCACGGTCGAATTTAATCTAAAGTCAACATTTCCGATCTCAGACTAATCCATGGACGGTAGTCCTAGAAGACACTAGGTACGTATTTGTTCACGTTCAATAGTCAATTAGAAAGTTCCATTTTCTCAATCGTACGTATACGCGGCATCGCTCCTTGATCGATTACGACGATCTCATCAAGTTGATGGAACTGCCGGCAACCACACACTCGAATCTGGGTAAGCTCAATCTCACGCTCTACGTTCCGTCATCGTGAACTGTAACTCCGATCCAAACCTGCGGCGAGTTTGCATTGGCCTGTCCTTGTGCTAGCGATCTTGGAGTATGCCATGTGCTGACCTGTGCCGTACGGGACCATGATCATGATGCGCCCGTTCTAGGTAATTGATATAGCCGGACTACGCATACACTCGCTTGACCACAATAAGTCTCATCGGTTCATGAGTGAGCCTTCGCCCGGTCATGTCACGATGCACCTGTCGTGAGTGATTCACGACCAACGCTTTACTCACTACGCCTCCCACTTTGTCTCGGTCGACCAACGTTGGTTCGGACCGAAATCAGAATATTCGTACGCACGTACGTACATTGGCTCTCGTTCGAACCCACTTTTTGATCATGGACCAGGGCCATGACATCGTGAAACCCCGTTGCAGCCGTAACACAAAAAACGTAGTCTTGACTCTTGGTCGCGGACGTGACCCAGCGGTCCACCTCCACCACCAACCTTGGCCAAGTCTAGACTCTGGATGCTTTTTATGTCGTTCCCCCCAGGTGTATTCAAGCTGTCCGAGGCCCAATCGTACTGTCGCCTAAACCCGGGGGCTATTCGATTACTGATTCGCACGTACACATGTCGCCCCTGAACCCACCTTGCAACATCGATCTACGTTGGTCCCTGAGACCCTTTTCTGACGCTCCCCACAGTGTCGCTATCCCTAGAGACAATGTAACCAAACCCGGGGACTCCACGGACGCGAAAAGCCCGTACGAAAACGCCAGCGCCTGGACGCATCAGGAGACCACTTTTCTTGGTACTTGTGATTGGCACCCCCCCCCCTTTCCCCGGTACATTGGCCGGAAGTGTGCGGCTCTGCTCTAGGCTCGCATCGACGGGGCATGACAGGTGCTCTATAAAAAAGGGGGGGCGCGCACGTTTTACTTCGGGTCCGATGACGCTCAAAAAAAAACAGGAGGGGAAGGGGTTTACTTCTTTGGCTTCAAGGGTGACACTGCATTATATGTATAGCGCGGGTCCGAAGCTTCAAGTCCGTCGTCCAGGGGGACGCTGTTGTCACGGATTCTGATCCTCGGACGGTCTGCTCTACCTGGACCTTTCATCGCGAGTCAATCAAGCGTTGGTTCCCGAGAGGGTGTTTATGACCATAAAATGAGACGATCACGGGCTCCCCCAAATCTCGATGTTCGCATCAAGTAATAAGTAATAAACATCACGCAGATTCATTTATTCTTTAATGGAACACGCGAGCTTTTGACCCACTTTTAGCTTTAGATAGACAAGGGCGATAATTATATAAGGTGGGCGCCATAGGGTCGCATGGCTGCCATGATTAATGACCGTCGATCGATCAACCCAACTCCGAGTCCCGAGAAGCATAATTATAATAAAAAAAAGGTACATAATTATACAACCGTCGCATAGCTTTTTCCCCTGTCACGAGTGACATCCCAACAACACGTTTCACTCAAAAGCCGTGCTGTCAGTTTTCTCCCCCCAAAAATAACGGCGACGACGACAACAATCGACAGGCAGGAGAGATCTACGTTAGAACGGGGAATTGGTAAAGGACAGGCAAAGGTCCTACGAAGAGATCCAAGGCCTTGTTCTCCAGTCTCATGCGGTGTCGTTGGACGAGGTAGGCGACGACGATGTCGTCCCTGAGTGGTTCGCCTGAGGATTGGAGTATGAATGCGGGTTTGTCCGAGGGGAGAGATCGATGGAGGTAACACGACGCGATGGCATTCTCGAGATCGTAATCCGCATATACCTTGATAAGACGAAAGGAACGGGAGTCGAGTGGGTAAGCCCAGGACGAGACGTCAGTCAGCGAGATGGTCGACGTCGACCCGAGGGGACGTACCTTGTGTCGATACCTCGAAACGGTCTTCCAGACGTAGGATCCATAGCGGGTGTCGAGCGTGAACGCGTGTCTGAGATATCCAGGTCGCATCGTGCTGACGAACTGGTCACGAGAGGCGTACTCACATTCCATCGGATGACTTGGACCGTTTGAGCCATCTGCGGAGGCTCATTGGTGTCCCTGTGCCCGTCCCGCCATTGTCATTTCCACGTCGCTGTGGAAAAGAAATCGTGTCGGAAAGGAGTTCTCGCAGATGAAGGACGGCGATGATGTGGTCGGGGGTGGTAGCACTGCAGATCTTGATATGCTTAGAGTCGCTGGTGATCCTGTAGAGAGGCATGCCGGGTTGTGAAAAGATGACCGCGTCTGTGAGGTCCGTGGAACTCAGAAAGTAGGACGTGGGCGGGGCGTGGCTCACGAGTGTGAGCTCCGAGTCCATTGGGAGAAAGGGAGGGAGGGGACTAGATAAGTTGCGCACAACGGTGGTAGGTGATTGACTTGGGCGTCTCAGAACGGACCTCTGAGGAGCTGGTTCAGTGGGTGCTAATCAATTGCTGTGGGTCCCTAAATGTGCCATCGTACGTACCCAGTGACTTATCGTTCGATGACGAGATAGACTCGATTCGGTCGGTGGCCCAGTGGTACTAGTACGGTTCCTACGTGTGTGTGAGATCCTGGTTCGCGTCGATAGAGGGGGTGTCCAAGTAGTAAACGAGCCGTCCGTTGAGTTGGGATGAGAAGGTAGTGGGCAAAGGAAAAGCAGAGCTTGCTGTTATGCCATCGTGGAGATTCGTATTGTCACCTCGCACACTTCCGTCGGGACCTTTTGATTTCGGAATATGTACCTACCAACGTTTGATTCATAACGTCTGCTTTGAGCAGACATCAGGCCCAGCAACGTAAGACAACCATGACAGCGGATGGCGCGAGCGTGGTGATCTCAACGTTCGGATCTGTTATCGCCTCAAATTGAACCACGAAATGTGCCGGCGCGTTCCTGTGACATAAACAAGTTGTCATTTTAACGTTTCAAGCTGGGAGAGCGTGTTTCAAGATTTTCGGGTGTTGGTGGTCAAAAAAGAAGAAGGAATGCGTGGGGCTCGAACTGCATCCGGGCCGGCACATCGCGACCCTGGGGGGAAGGCGAGATGTCGCGAACACCGTCTCGTCCTCACGCTTTGCACGAAAAGTTGCAGGTCGTTCCACGACCACCATGTTGGCTATCCAACCCTCGAGGCGCCTCCTCACGACCTCATGCTCTCGCTATGCATGCGCTTGGCTTCAAACGCAATCTCTAACCAGGGGCATAGCAACGTCACGCGAAACGGCGAGTCCGACCTCAGTCTGGTCAGACGAGTCCCAGTTTTTTTTTCTCATCCTGCGTTCGTACAGCTTCGAAAGACGGGTCTCTACGACTTTCACGTCGAACATGGCGCCAAGATGGTCCCGTTTGCAGGATACTCGATGCCGCTCTTGTACGACTCTGTCGGTCAGGGTACGTCGTGAGAATTTTCACCCTGGGTCCTTGACCTACAGTCACTCTCTCGCCGCAGTTGCCAGTCACACACACGTCCGTAATAGTGTTGGCTTGTTTGACGTCGGACACATGGTCCAATCAAAGTATGCTCATATCACGCTCCGCATCCGCATACCCTCCTTGCGGACGGACACTGAACGATTCTGATTCGATGAATCGAATTCTAGCTTCCGTGGTGCGACTGCGACTGCGTTTCTCGAATGGCTCACTCCGTCGTCGCTCGAGACGCTTGCACCCTACTCTTCGACGCTCTCCGTACTCCTCAACGAGCACGGTGGTATCATCGATGATACCATGATCACCAAACACGCCGAGGACGCCTTTTATGTCGTTACGAACGCAGGTACGCGGGATAAAGATCTCGCGTGGTTCCGTGACAAATTAGCCGAGTGGAACGCGAGCGAACGGGCCAAGGCTGGACCCGTCGAACATGAGGTACTGGAGAACTGGGGACTGGTCGCCTTGCAAGGTACATTGGCGTCTCGTTTTTCATCATGTCTTTTTCTACGTCCGTGACGTCCGTGTCGATCTGTCCAGGTCCTCAAGCTGCACAATGCCTGCAGGAGCTCACCCCCTTTGAGCTCAAGGCGTTGACGTTTGGAAAATCAGCCTATGTTCCTGTCGATGGATTCAACCTCCACGTTGCACGGGCTGGTTATACCGGCGAAGACGGGTTCGAGGTGAGCGTCGGTTGTCTACTCAAGATAACACTATCGACGAAGACTATCAGATATCCATTCCACCGTCACAAACGGTCAAAGTGACGCGTCTGCTCGCCAGATCGCCCGTCCAACTCGCCGGTCTCGGGGCGAGGGACAGTCTACGCTTGGAAGCTGGCCTATGTTTATATGGCAACGACATCGACGATAGCACGTCACCTGTAGAGGCAGGTCTGACATGGGTGATCGGTGCGTATTTGACTCTGGCACCGCCCGGGTTTTGACGTGTTATTATGTGCTCCGTAGGCAAGGAACGTAGAGAAACGGGCGGTTTCATTGGTGCTGCGCACGTGTTGAAGCATCTGAAAGAGGGACCTCCGAGACGTCGGGTAGGGTTGGTTATCGAAGGGGCTCCTGCAAGACGTCAGTCTTGCTTACCTTGCCATGCGTGATATCTGACGAATGATGTTTTTATCGCGTAGAGGGTGCACAGGTGTTTGCGCCGTCGCAGACGGAGAGTATCGGTCCGTGTTTCACAAACGCATGCTTATAGTCTCTCATCTTGTTTTTCTTAGGAACCGTGACGTCGGGCATTCCATCACCTACGTTGGGAAAGAACATTGCCATGGCATACGTGAAGTCGGGATGGCACAAAAAAGGCACGGAAGTCGAGGTCGAGATTCGGAATAAACTACGCAAGGCGGTGGTAACGCCGATGCCGTTCGTGAAGCCGGGTTATTGGAGAGGATAGTAGGTGGGAGGCTCTACGATGTCCCCACCAACGTGTGGGCGTACGAGTGATTCCTTGTGTCACTTCAACGTGATAGCGGATCGACCTGGAGAGATCAGAGATCGAACGCGGGTCTGTACTACCAGACAACTATGTAAATACTGCGCTGGGAGTTGCGCAACGAATCTGATCAGGTCCGTCGTGGTCAAGTATGTACATAATGCCCCAGTACTGTCTTGTTCTGTTCGAATTTCCCAGCTCCTACGTGAATGTTGCGCTCCGCGATGCGCAGACGCTGTTCGAGGACAAGACAGGCGACGAGGATCTCGTCTCGAAAGGGTTCGGCTGCAGGGTCGAGGAAGAGCGACAAGGGGTGTGCAGGGGAGGCGGGCTGGAGATATGCGATGCACTGTGGTTGGTTGTGGTCGTCACACCCTCGGTACAGCTATCGACGTAGCCACGGAGTCAGGAACGCAGGGAGGACGAGAATCGCAAAACGAAACGAGCTCACTCCCAAACGATGCTCGAGGTCTGATTTCCACGTCCAAGTCCCTGCGGAGATCTGCATCGCGTGCGCGGGACTGTACGATGTTCGTCTCTCGTCGTCGGTCGACAGGAAAGGGAGTCGACGTACTAGCCGTCTATAAGTTTGCGCTTCTGTAACCACTTGTGTAAGCTGATGGGTTTGCCATGGTTGGGGTGTGTGATATCTGAAAAGGTGACGGTGTCGGAAAAGATGTCGCGTCGGGTGATGGTGGCGATTCGGCGTCTCGATCGTGCGTCGTCGATGTGGGTGTGAGTGTCGGCGACGAGGTTGGTGGTGACAGTGTAGAGCGGATCGGACGGGGCGTTGGCGGCGAAGAGGGTGGTGTTTTTCATGTTGTTGGAGGAGAAGAAGTAGGGGGAGTCCATGGCGTTTCCCCACATTGACCGAGGTTATATAGGCCCATCATGCTGTAGTGAACTTTGTAGCTATCGAGGTAGGGGCTCGTGGATTGATCGTAACAGGAAATAGACCCCCCCAGAGTATTATGTAGCGACCCCTCCGATAACGCGTCTCGTTCACCTCCGAACATGTCCAGCGACGCCCTCGTCACCTCCAGCGATCCCCTTCACGTACGTTCTTTTCCATCTCCAACGCTATCCTGATCATCTACCTAGCCCGCAAACCTCATCCCAGAGCTGTGTGCTGGATTTTACAGGCTTGGATGGGTCACTGGGACTGGCGGCGGAATCTGTATTCGCCTTGGGTGCATCTCGTTTATCTGTTCCCACACGCACACTGATCTGATTTAACCAGAGACAAGGTCTACATCGCCCCGTCAGGCGTTCAGAAAGAACGTATCGAACCCTCTCACATATTTGTCTTGCCCTACCCTCAAGCCAACCCCTCTCCACACACCGATCGCATCTTTCTCCGTCGTCCACAACTCAACCTCAAGGAATCGGCATGTACGCCGCTGTTTTGGAACGCATTCGATAAGCGCAATGCGGGCAGTTGCATTCACACCCATTCACAGAACGCGGTCATGGCGACCTTGCTGTGGGAGGGGGACTTGTTCGAGATCTCACATCAGGTCAGGACGCGAACTTTCTCTTCAACTTACCCGATAACGTTCAACGCATTCCTTCTCATATACTATAGGAGGTACGTTCTTTCACAGAACGATTTGCCCCCGCGCCTGATAAGGACTCCGTTAGATGATCAAGGGCGTTCGGATCGGTGGAAACGGATCAGCCTTGTCGTATTTGGATACCCTTCGCGTCCCGATCATTCCAAATACCCCTTTCGAGGAAGATCTGACGGATAGCATGGCAGCCGCAATGGATAAATACCCAGATGCCGCAGCTATCTTGGTCAGGAGGCACGGAATCTACGTGTGGGGTACGTCCATACGGAACAGATGACGTCCGATTTCTGATATCGATCTGACAGGGGATGACTGGCAAAAGGCAAAAACACAGACCGAGGCAAGTCTTGTCGTGCTGATCCCATGGAACTGATGGGAAATTCTTTGACCAGTGCCTGGACTATCTGTTCGAGATCGGTGTCAAGATGAAGCTTGCCGGCATCCCGACGGTCCTGAGCACCTGAGAGAAGGGACGCTGTGGTTACTTCCGGCTCCGCTATCTTGGTCGAATCAGAATCCGTTGTACTTTTTTTAATTAGAACGAACTGCAACCGAGCACTACAGAGCCTAAATGACACATTTGGAGTGGGAATGCCATTTCGGGCAGCTTGCAAGTGGTACGATTTTGTTCGCCAAACTGGCTTTAATAGTGGTACCGCCTCCCGGTGTTCGCCCATCTCTCCTTTTGCACTGCGACCACGACGACGACGACTTGACATGCCCAAAGTACCCAATTCATGTCCGGCGACTGGCCAACCAACCCAAAAAGATTATTTATACACGTTGGACGGTCACTTCGTCGACACCACAGGCCGCACGCTGCTACTGCGCGGCGTGAACCTCTCTGGGTCCTCCAAAGCGCCCGTCGGTCAACAATCCCACGTTCTCGACGACTTTTGGACGTCCGCACAGGCTGGCGGACAAAGCTTTCTCGACCGCCCTTTTAATCTCGACGACGGTTCTGCAGACGCGCATTTAAGCCGTCTTAGAGGATGGGGGTTCAACGTGATTCGGTATCCCGTCACTTGGGAAGCGCTCGAACACGAAGGACCGTGAGTGTTTACTCCACCTCGTGCCCACTCCATTCGTTTTCAACGTCGACGTCGGCTAGCGGACGTTATGATTACGATTTCATGGACTACACCGTTCGCGTGCTCTATAAATGCAAAGAACACGGGTTCAAAGTTTATTTAGACCCGCACCAGGACAGCGTACGCGTCCTCCTCCTTTCCTTGTATGCTCTCGTTGACTCCGCTCGTCAGTGGTCGCGTTTCTCGGGCGGTTCTGGTGCTCCCTACTGGACCCTCCCGGCTTGTGGCATCGACCCACAAGCGTTCACCGCGACCCAAGCCGCCATCGTGCACTGCGAATATTCCACCTCCTCTTCTGATACCCCGAACCCCGCCGCCCTCCCTTCCATGATCTGGTCCACCAATTACAGTCGTCTCGCCTCTCAAACCCTCTTTGCCCTCTTTTTCGGCGGCAGAACGTTTGCCCCCAAATGCATCCTCGACGGGGTCAACATTCAAGATTACCTCCAATCCCATTTCATACAGGCTTTTGGAGTGCTCGCGGATCGGATTCGCGACGCCGGTGGGTTATTGGATGAGGTTGTGATCGGCTGGGATAATATGAACGAGCCTTCCAAGGGGTTCATTGGGTACGAGGATCTGAACATGTACCCGGCCAAGCAGGGATCGGCGCTCAAGAAGGGAACCATGCCGACCCCTCTGCAGTCGCTCAAGCTCGGCATGGGGGTCGCGCAGACGTTGGACAATTATACCTTTAATTCATGGGGATCACAGCGTAGCGGAAGCGTCACCGTCGATCCAAAGGGCGTTCGTATATGGGCGGATCCCAGCACCGAGCCGAACGGCGTGCATCACAAGTGGGGTTGGAAACGTTCGAGCGAATGGACGTTGGGGACGTGTGTATGGGCTCTCCATGGCGTATGGGACGTTGACACCGGTTCCCTGCTACGACCCCAATACTTTTCTCACTACCCCTCTTCCCAATCCGAATCTGTGTCGGCACACTTTCTTCAAGATTTCTTTTTACCCCACCTCGTTGACTACGTCACGCGCATTCGTGCGGCTCACCCGAGCGCGATCGCGTTCATCCAAGCGCCCGTCTTTGCTATCCCTCCTGCGATTCCAGAATCCCTCCTCCGAGGACGCGGCTGCCACTCGACCCACTATTACGACGGTCTCACGCTCGTCACGTGTCACTGGAACAAGATCAACGCGGACGCGGTAGGCGTCATCCGAGGTAAATACAGCAGTCCGATTTTCGCAGGCAAGTTTGGGGAGAAGGCGATCCGAGCGAGCATCCAGGACCAACTCGGGATACTCAAATCAGACGGCATACAGCTCGGCGTGGACGTTCCAAGTCCACGACGATACCCGACCATGATTGGCGAGATCGGAACCCCGATGGATATGGACGACAAGAAGGCGTACGATCCGACGGCGGGCAAGGCGTATGGGGATTATTCGATGCAGGAACGGGCGTTGGATGCCAGTTTGAACGCGACGGACGGACCGAACGTGTTGAGTTATACGACGTGGAACTATTGTCCGGATAACAGCCATGCGTGGGGTGACGGATGGAACAATGAGGATTTGAGTCTATGGAGCGAGGACGACGGTCGAGGTGCGAGGATGGGATACCGTCGTCGTCACCGTCACGGATCGTCGGTGTCTGCGAGCACGTCGAGCACGTCGTTGGTGACGTTGCCCGTTCCGTCGTCGTCGTATGCGAGTAGGGTCGCTGGCGTAGGGTCGATGCGGTTACATGAACGCTTGCGGTTCTTGCGAAACGGCGCGCGCGCGATCCGCGCTTTTTGTAGACCGTACCCTATCAAGGTCGTCGGTACGCCCACCAACGTCGAGTTCGATATCGGGAAAGCGTCGTTCAAGGTCAAGGTCCGCGTCACTCCCGAGGACGCACCTCTGATCGAAACCGAAACCGAAACCAAATCCGAGACCGAGATCGAGGCTGAGACCGAAATCGAGGGGATGACGGAGGGAGAGGGTGGTTTGGACAAGGACGAAGTTGCAAAGGATGAGAGTGCGCTTTCGACGGAGATTTTCATCCCGTTGGTGCATTTCGCGTCGGATGTGTGTGTCGAGCGGTCGGTTGGGGTGCAAGAACGTGAGCAGTGGGTCGAGACGAACGAGGATGGGCATGGGGAGGGGAGGAGTGGGTCGACGGTCACGTTGCCGTTGACGACGACGGTAGGAGGGAAGATACAGACGGAGGGATATGCGATGCGGGTCAAGGTGTCTGAGGGGAGGGTGGAGATGGACGAGAGCGAGCAGATGTTGAGGTGGTTTTATGCGGTGCCATCGAGTGGGGAAAAGGAGGTGTCAATCGAGGTGAGCAGGGTGGGTGGGGCGATCGACTGGGCGAGGGTCACTCGGAAGGTGTGCGGTAACGATGTGCAGTGCAGAAAGCGGGGCTTGGCAGGGTGGGTGGAGAGGTTATGTGGGGAATGCTCGATCATGTAAACGATCCATTCGTTCCTGGCGAGCAGAGGTATATAATATTATTCCAACGCTATTAGCTTGCAAAGGATCTCGTAAATGTCTAGCAGCCAAATATACACGGACAACGAAATGCTTGCTGATCATGAAGATGGGGATGATGTCGACGAAGGTGGATGTTGGGGGCCATGCACGATCTCCACTCTCGGCGTGCTCAACGGCGTCCCGTCCCATACCGTCCTCGCAGCATCGCCGTCTTCTCGCTGATGAAACCCTCCCGGTAGACCCACCAACCTCTGCACGACCCTCTCCAACGCCTCCCTCCTCCTCCGTTCCCCTTCGACCTCCTCCCTCGTCCTCTCCAACGCACCCTCCACCTCCTGTTTTCCCTCCTGCAATCTCTCGACGGCGCTCAAGAGTCCCTCGAGTTTCTCGTCGACGTCATCGCGGCGTCTAGACTGTTTGGAGGACGTACGGTAGGATTCGCCGAGTATGAGAAGGGCAGCGACGGCGAAGAGAAAGGACTCAGCGAGCGCGTTGGCGCCGTTTTCGATGGCTCTGTCGTCGTGTGAACACCGCAAGCGAGCGAGCGACCAACCGACCGCCGTGGAAAAGGGAAAGGGAGAGAGAGAGAAACGTACTTGGTCTCGGACAAGGGTCGAACGTTGTGACGGGCCGGTTCACCGAGGATGTTCGTCCGGAGAGAGATTTCGGCGGTGTGCATGCTTTGAGCGAGGGTGATGCAGATGGTGCGAAAGGTTTCGTGTCTTGTTTGGGGGTTCGAGCGTCGAGTGGGGTGGTGTCGTCGTGGTCGTGGTTGGGTAGGGGTGTGCGTGCGTCATTCATGCTGTTCGTAACAAAGGTGAGCGAGACGGGTAGACGTACTGTTTCGCTTGGTTTTTGAGTTGGGCAGAGATGGGTTTGGCGATGGTCTGCGTTGCGCGTATTGTACGGTGGGTCAGTCAGTCGGAGAGAGAGAAGGGTTGGACTTTACACGAATGGCGAGAGTGGCGAGTTTGACGGTGGCCATGAAGAGAAAGGAAGCGGGTCGGAAGCGGGTCGGAATTGGAGGATTACTATTTCTGGTTTCGAGCACGCGAGGGCCCATCGGGGATTTGGACCATGCAACGTTCAACCTCAAACAGACATTGGCCTTCCCACTAGTTCACCTCACAATCCAGACCTATTGGAACATTGTGCAAGGAGTGAAATTTACATCTATTTTTCCGACATACTAGTCAACACGCCCTCGCCTCAATGTCCAAGTTCTATTATTGTGAGGGTGATTCCAAACATACAGGGATTCCTATCCGAAGTACATTCGTTATTTTTGTCATTCAAATTCAAGCCGATATGCACCCACACCGTGGAACGTGATTGCAAGGGTGGCCCTTTGGCTTCCACGAGCATGATGTGGGGCGATTTGCATCAGCGCGAAGTATAACGTGTACCATAGTAGCCATTTCTTTTTGGCGGGTCCAGGCTGCTCTGTTTCACCCTTGGCTCCGATCCGAGGCCTTCACTTTGCAGATACATGTAAGTCTCTGAGACAACCATCGGTCGGCCGGGGTGAGGGTCTGTCTGTCGGACTCGATCATGAAGGACAAGCATAAAGATGGGGTTGGATGGCACAAGAAATTTGCTTGTGCATGTCTAGGCTGTGTGCAAGTCAGAGGCAGGGACTCCAAATCGGACGTGCCGCAATCTGACAATTGCGGACATAAAGACCGGCGGCGTGAATAAGAAGGAACGCGAAAGGCCCAGTCGGGCACCAAAAATGCGTGATAGGTCCCCAGAAGTCTATTGGGGGACGTGGGTGAACGAATCAGCTCTGAACTCATTTGCTATCACACCACGTACAGATAAATTCAATGCATCGAGGACTGTTTTGACGACACCTTGCAGATGCGGGTCGTTGAGCAAATGCGCGAAATGCTTTGAAGATCCTGGGTGTGAGGTGAGCTGCACTGCCAGATCCCCATGACTCACGACGAATCATATCTCAACATCTCAAGAGTCGTTTTGCAGAGAGTGGAATGTTTCAGGCTCAGAAAACCCTCCCCGCTGTGGAACTTGGAGTTCAACGTTCAAATTCAAATGATATCCACTTTGAGGATGCCGTCACTGACGCGCTATAATCCCCTATTACATAAATTGTTTATTAGTGGCCGCAAGACTCGGGAGACCCCTCTTTAACTTCAGACGA
>JBBPLY010000271.1:8967-25874 GCA_038090035.1 Xerocomus nothofagi | reverse complement strand
ATCGTGCCCACCTGTCGGGTATTCCTTGAAGAGGATGCGCTTGTTGGTGATAGGAGCCATGAGTGCGAATAGTAGACAGTTGTCAGAGCAATGAGAGATATAGTTTCAACTTGCGTTTCGAAGCTTTCATGACGGATTTTATACCCGCAGCTGTGGCTAGTAGTGCTAGAGACATGCTAGGGTGACGCGTTGGTTCGTCATCACGATTAGCAATGGCATCGCCCCTGCATGGCGATGCCTATCTACGACCGTTCGTGTGTGCTGACAGAGGATGGCGCAAAATTGGAAAGTAAAGGAAGTGATACCATAGATAAGACGGTATCTTTGTCAGTCGGCATATGACCAAGAGGTACCCCGTCAGATCTTCCTGGGGAGTACAGTGAGTTGCCAGCACTGTAAGTATCAGTATAAACCAGATGATAGGAAAGCGCAGTGCTCGAGCCTCGAGGACGTAAAACAATGCCACGATCAAGGAATAATTATATCATCACTCGAGGCTCGTATGCGATGTGAAGTCGCAGTTTCGTCGCCTTTGCCCTTCCAACCTCGTCGTCGACATCTGCCCCTGCTCGACGTCTTCATGTTTTTCTGAACTCATCGAGGAAAAAAAAAAAATGTCGTACGCCACATACCTCCCGAGCATTTACTCGCGGATTCTCTCGCTTTTCGTCTTCCTGTCCTTTCTCCCAGCCTCTATCCAGGCCTCCGAATGGATTCAATATCCACCCAGTGGACATGCAACCATGACACACTATACCCTCCCTACGGGGTTCATCGCTGCATGTGGATGTACCCCGAACAGCACATACTATCCCACTGCTGCTTTGAGCCAAATGGCCTATGGTAGCAGCACCTCCTATGGCCCCGCTTGCGGTCAATGCTTCAAACTCACTCTCTTGAATGCTTTCACGGCGAATCCGCCTTTCTATCCCAACGTGACCAATTCCGTTGTGGTCAAAATTACCGACCTTTGTCCGCTTTCCAGCAAGGGTTGGTGTAACGCCACGACGTCCGGGCCCAATGCGTGAGTGAACGACCTCATGTCAGAAAGACTGTTCGATCGACAGTATAACTAGTGGCGGGGCGTATCTCAACTTTGATCTTGCCTGGCCGTCTACTTCAATCCCAAACAACTTCTTCCCGTCTAATGCTGCCCTGTATGGTATGTCTTTTTTTTGCCATAACACATGGTTATTCGTGACTGAACGTATGTTTTCTCAGGCTTCACCGTGAGTTTGAATGACCAGTATGTAAAAAGAAATAATGAATCAAACGGAAACAGGATTTTGGTATCTGGAGTGTCAGCTATGAAAGCGTGGCGTGCCAAGAGTGGGAGGGATATACCAATCAAACCGCTCTCGGAAGCGTTGCAGATTTGGGTTATACCTCTTGTTGCCCAAATAACCCGACGGTAACGCTCGCTCCGTTCCACAATGTCCAGGCTAAACTTGTCGTGTGATGCAGGATAATACCGACGGTGTGTGTCCCTCCTATTCGGACAATGCAGGACTATCGTTCGTCGTTTTTGTTTGCGTAAAAAGTTTCGTGCTGATGTTTGTTACAGCCCAACTATCCACCCCGCATCTGGGGCTGATACCATACTCACAAACATACCACACCTTCTTTCTCTGACGATGACTGTATCCCTATTAGCGTATTTGTTGTAGAATTTTCGGGATCCAGGTTCTTTGCTGACTATGTACATACCACCTTCATTTTCTTGCAGGGCATTCCTTCGCGTCACCTTCAGACTATATTCGCCCCACACAACTAGTCCACTCCCATTGTTGTCTAGACATGTTCCACAACCCATGGATGGTCCACCCGTCTTCCATATCATGTGAGCGGCGTGATCTCCGAAAGCCATAAAACATATATAGTGTTTCCTGACGGTTATGAGACTCCTTGTGCCATGTCGAGCCGTTCGTTTCCACGGAACACGACGTGCCCGACATCACGAGCAAAATGCGGCGGCAAGCGGGGTTGCGGTCCCCGTTTCTTTCGCTTTTGCCGTCCCGGGCGGACCGAGTCTCCGGTATTGGTTATTGGAGCAGACGAAGTCGAGGTCGAGGCCTCTGCCGATTGGTCTTTTATCGCGTCCTCGTTCATCGGTAGGTGCAGAATAGGAGGTGCGGGGATGCGACGCTCAGTTTGACAACCGTGACATTGATACGAGATAAGGTGACCGTGCGAGGTCGAATCTGTTTCAGAACGTGAATGAACACGATATAAGACGCCACCGTAGTTCGATCACTGACCTTTGATGCGGACGGTCGCAGATATGCCGGGTATCAAGGGAGCGCTGCAGCGTTTGCATATACGGCGTTTCACAGACGGATCCCTGTGCCAAAAATATCCGATGAGGCAGGGAATGGCAAGGACGCGTCAACAAAGCGAGGGGAAAGATATGGTTCCAGGGTAGGTATCAAGACGCACGCACGCACATCCTTACGTTCGTCTTTCGCCCCACGCTCTTCATCGTTTCCACGTAGCTTCTCGACAACTCTTTAAAGCTCACCACGCGCCGTCTCATCTTCCTCTGAGATATTTCAGGATGCGATTGAGGCTCCTCCTCGGTGCTGGTGTGTTTATCGTCGAGTGTCGTCGACGATCTCGACCGGTCATCGTCGTGGGTGGAACCAGGGGGTGCGAGGCCGTTCAAAAGGACGCTGGCCTGGTAGAGAAAGTTGAGTCGTTGGAGAATATCTCGGTTCGTCACGTTCGACGGGTTAGGCGTCTCGTCCTTGTTCTTTTCCTTGTTCTTGCCCATGACTCGACGATCGTTCGGATGACAAGAGCGACCAAGTAAAGGACGGCTATTTCGAATTACTATATTTAGTCATGTGCAAGACGTTGTGACATCCGACCTTAGCTCAGTTGGAAGAGCGCGAGACTGTAATTGGTTAAGTTTCATCTTGAGGTCGCCTGTTCGAGCCAGGCAGGTCGGATTCTTTTTTCACAATGTTTCCTGGTGGAGCAAATGTTTGTCTTGATGTCGGGGTCAGACGATTAGGACGTACCGACCTTAGCTCAGTTGGAAGAGCGCGAGACTGTAACTGGAAAAATTCATCTTGAGGTCGCCTGTTCGAGCCAGGCAGGTCGGACTCTTTTTTTCATTCTCTGTCGCTCAGATCGGATCAGAAGCACCGATATTGCGCTGATGCCTCACAAACATGTAGAGTCGACCGATGCGACCACCCCTATAGTAGTACATAACATGCCATCCATACCACCCCATTTCATGCAACCTGAACGGACCCTTTTTTACACCCTCGCCCCCAAACTCCTCAAGAACTCGACCCCAGTCGTGTCTCCGTTGAACATGGCCTTTTCCAACGCCGTCAAGCCTTCGCTTCCATACGTACAGTTGACGTCGACGTCGTAGTCTGCAATGAGTTCGATCGCGCCTGTATAGTCGCCTTCTAAGACGAGTTGATGAAAGGCGCGATTGTGCAATTGAGTCGGACCAGAGTCTATGGACAGTTCTTCTGCCTGTTCAGCGGAAAGGAGGGGAGGGGGGTCCGAGTTCAAATATAAACGTCGACGTTCAGGTCAACGGCAACGTCAATGTCAATGTCCGATCCGAATCAGCATCGTCTTCATGTCCACGAACGCCTGATGGGGAGGAGAGACGACGCTACGCACGAGGATCACGCCGAAATCGTACCCCTTTGTCTCGCCGCCTTCGTTCCGAACGTCGACGATGAACCGGCCAGACGGATCGAGCGTGTTTTTCCGACACACTTGACACGTCGTGAATGTGGATGCGGATGTATCACCCGGGACCGGGACCGGGACCGATATGACGCCACGAGTACGAGCCTGATTAGCATGGTCGATCAGGCAAGTCCAGTGGGCGTGATGTCCGCCGGGACCTGATCCGGGTGGTCCGCAATACAGCTCTACGTCGTCGATGACGATGGTTGCTTCAGGTGAGTGTTCGGATTCTGAGTCGAATTCGGTGTCGGCGCTTGTAGCGATACAGAGGGATTGATGGCAAAACATGCAAGTGTCGGAGGAGTAGACCGACACGGGCTGGCTGGTGCTCTCCATGGTGGTGCGACCAACCTTGCGGATTTGTTCTGCGGTGGACGATGTCGACATCTGTTGGGAGTCGGACCACGTGAAGATTTGCCTAGCTACACTTGTCGTACATGCTTTGGGACTATTTACCATTGCGTCTTTCTTATCCAGTCAGCATCTCTATCGCAGCCATTTTTAATTCTCTGGTATCACAGATTTATGCTGGTAGCCAGTCTAGGAATTCGGGAGTGAAGTAGGACAGGATGAGCGTAGCGCCTGAGACAGTCATTTTTAAACAAGTGCGAAAGCGCGCGAATAACACGACACCCACCGGCTCTGACCATGCTTTCCGTAGTCTCGAACGCCATGGCTTTGAGGTCATACACGCCAGCCTTTGCGCCAGCATGAACCATGGCAAATTCCCCGCTGACTTGGTAACATGCAATCGGGTGATCCGCAGCGAGGTGTGCTGCATCGGCAATGATGTCGAGATACGGGAGTGAGGGCTTAACCATGATGATGTCGGCACCTTCGAACACGTCACGTTGCTATCCAGCGATCAACGACGAGACAACGTGAGCCGGACCCAGATGAGATGTCACTCACAATAGCACGTCTCGCAAGGCCTTTGGCAGAAGGGGGGAGCTGATAACACTTGCGATCGCCAAACGACGGGGCACTACCAGCGGCGTCTCTGAAACGAGCGCACGAGGCGCTGAGAAACCGGGGGATGCATGTATGCTGGATCCTTACCTGAACGGGCCGTAGAGTCCACTGGCAAATTTGGCGGAATAGCTCATGAGGGTACATCGATTACCGAAACCGGCGTCCACCAGGCTTTGCTTGATCGCTTGAATTCGTCCGTCCATCATATCGCTCGGTGCGACGCAGTGTGCGCCAGCGCGCGCGTAGTTGAGAGCAACTTCGGTGATACGTGTGACGGATGGTTCGGTGTGGATCGTACCGTCTGGATTGAGGAGCCCACAGTGACCGTGTGACGTATACTCACAGAGACATACATCACAAGCGATGTAAAGATCGGGAAAGAGGGACCGAATCTCTCGTATGGCCTGGATGACAGGACCCTCGGGGTCATCCGCCGGCGATCCACGTTCGTCCTGGAGCACGTCAGCGTTTGCAATGGTAACGAGACGAGCGCGCACTTTATCACACTTGAGGGGAACGCCAAAGAGGATGATGCTACGTAGACCTTTCTGGACGAGCGGTCCCAGGAAGTCCTTGAGTTGGTTGATGCCCCAACGGCGCTGACCTGGAAGAGTAGGTATGACGACGCTGGCATCAGGGTCGTCTGTGATGAAGATCGGGTACATGAACATGGATTTGGTGAGCTGACGACTCGCTTGCCATGAGCGCGAGAGGGGGTGTTGATACCCGCCCTGGAGAATGGATCTGGCGCGACAAACGTTGGACTCGGAATGTTGGAAGAGTAAGACGCGTGCTCACGATATTTCCATGTCTAGTGATATGTTTGTCGATCAAGTTGGTGGTGATGTGCGTCAAGGATTTCAAAGACCGCAGCGTCGGACCGGCGCACTCGCTGAGTCACGAAAGCCCGCATCGATGCATGATCAGTCGTTCGCCTTTCCTAACAACCGAGAGCCAGGTAGGAAGCAGTTTGGACAGTCAATGCATTGCACAAGGTATGACACGAACGCGATTTCGATGACACGTACTACCCCGGGTTGAGATCGCCTGTCAGACACTTGGATCTCACTATCAGATATCTACTCATGATGAGTATAAATTGAAGTTGTTGTAGCACATGTACATACCGCGGTGGACTTGATAAGACGTAGCCTAAACTTTACACCAGCTCATCCGTCTCGTGATTGGCACCGTGTATGACAGATCGGACTCATCGATATATTGAACGGTTAGATCGGAATGGAGACCGTATCCAGTCTATCCATTAATTAAGGTAACGTAGCACGACAAGGGGTGAAACAGCAACTGTACCACCTACTTGTCAGTGGGAAGTATCTGGAGCTTGCTGCACCAGCGACTCGGATGATTTGTCAGATGGATACGAATCTGCAGAGCGGAGAAATGGGACGATACAGTACCAAAACTGTGGAAATTTGAGTCAGCATGGTTATGGCATGGTCGTTTTTTTCTTGGGCGTTGAAACGGTTGCGTTGTGGGTCACTCAGGTTCAGTTTCAAGGGATCTGGACTGTGCTTGACACAGCAATTTTATTTTCGCCAGAGTGTACGTACGGCCTCCCGCATCTGTGTAGGCCCACTGTGGGGTACAACAAAGGAGTGACAGGAACAATGGAAAGTGACTAGTTAGTGGAACAATGGCGATAAAACAAAACGATGGTGGCATTTGGTGGCAGACACCATTGTATCGGTGCGGGAACAACCAATCATCGAGGGGTTGGGATGGAGCGGGTTAGCGGCAACCACGGGAATATGGTGCTGTAATTTCCGTTCATAGGGAGCAACGTAAGGCAAAGTAGAACTTGACGACTTCAAGTCGACTGCTCCAAGCCCTTTCATCGACGACGCATTCGTAGGTACTTGACTCGAGAGATGTCTTCTAGCAGCTGCAGGGTTAGCATAGCAACGAGGGACACCGACATGACAGTCGTATGAACGGCAGACTCGATCGGTAGCCTCGTGTAACGTTGACGGAGATCTGTGAACGGAGTCAAATGTCGCGATCACGTGACATTGTTGAGTCAGGTCCCACGCGTCGTCCAGTTTTGCCTTAAACAGTGTCGGTAATATCGCCACCTTTCCCTTTGTCCCCCCCCCCCTTCAACGCCTCAACGACGAGCACGACGACGAACGCATTAACTTATTCCCCACATCGTCTACGACGTTCATAACGTCAATGTCCGCAGCTATCTTGTCTACTCCTCCGCAGTACATACCTGTATCTGGAACCACACGCGGTCGCAACATGACTCCAATATCCCCCAACTGCCGCGCAGCCCACTATTCGACTCCGCCTAGCTTTTCTGCTGATCCAAATTCTGCTCCCTCCTACGATTCGCCCATGTTGACCCCGTCGCCACTCCGACGAAGATCGATCTTCACTCCACCGGTCGATGACTCAGAGCAGGACGACATTTTCCTCCAATCTCCGTTCAAGTCCCCTCCCCCAGTGCACCGCCTATACTCTCACCGCGTACATAAGAAACCTGTACCAATTGATGATGACGAAGGCAGCATCTTTCTCTCCCCCACCACATCCCCGTTTTTCCCAGCCCCAACTTCACAGCCTCTCCGAACGCCTGTCAAAGAGGAACTTCGTCCCAATGTTCGATCTGTACTCAAGCCTACCCAGCTCAGTACCCGGTCCGAAGTCCCACTGACATCAACAGTCGCTTGCGCTGCCGTTGGCACGAAACGCAAATCATCGGCGCATTCGGGAGGCTTCTCAACTCCGCTACGACAGTCTGTTTCCACCCCTTTGTCCATCTCTGCCGCAAAGGCAGATCCTGCTTCGGGAGTCGCCTTTCATCGTCTCGCACCTCTCCCTGCCCCTCGGTTCGGCATCCGCACCCCACAATCAAAGGCTGAAACAGAGGCCTACTTAAAGGGCCAAGCGGAGACGATGAAGCGGCTACGCATTCGTGACATGGAAAACTCAGATGAGGACTGGGGCGTCATAGAGAACGACGCTGCGGTGTGTGAGAAAGAGCAACGAAATGACGTGGCAGCAAAGAAGCCTTTTCCGAACAAGTCCCCTTTTTTGTCACGGCGGTCCAAGAATCAGTTGCGTAGCCCCAGAAATCCTCTACCCATCAGACTTGTCCCACAGAAGGGCAGCGCCCTTGATGAGGTCACCGAGGCAATATCGCCCGGGGGGCACATCCTAAAGAGACGGGCCCGCTCGAGACCCGTGTCTCTCGAGCTCCTCGAAAGCGTAAATCAAACACCATCACCCTCTGCTTCATCTCAAGTACGTTTCGCACTTTTATTAAGCTTCCGTCATACTAAAACGTTTTCGGTCGTCTATAGCCTGACACATCAAGTCCCAAGGATAGACGTTCATCAAAGTCACCACCGGTCGCTTTCCCGTCAGCCAATCAGGACAAGATGTCTGTCATTCACGGTGCTCCTCCGCCAGCCGGCGGCTCCTCAATGCCCCGGCGGCGGCTTACTGGTAGTAGTGGACCACATCCCTGCTTGCAGACGAACGCATCAATTGCTTCTCCTCGTTCACCTATGACACGTCTCGCAAGCACTAGCTCCGCTTCTCTCTTCTTTGGACCACCTATCCCTCAAACTGTGACCAAGTCTCGCCCACGTACCGCATCGAATGCGGCCGCGTCACCAGCGAAGCTTCGTGTCAATGCGCATACGCTGGTTTCCAACAGGCATAGTTATGCAGGACTTGGTAGTGAAGCGGTTGCTAAACTTCCGTGGCGTTCTACTCTCAACATACCTTCCCCGGGTTCATCCCCTGTTTCATTACCTCATGGCACCCACGATGTCGCGGATGACGAGGACGACATTTTCTTCGAGCCGTGCGGTCCACCGGAGACATCATTCGTATTCAGTGTGACCGAGGGCACTCCGTCCCCCAGGTCAAAGAAGGGCAAGAATATGCTTCCATTGAAATATAAGCCTCGCGATTCAGGCGTTGCCTTGAGTGATGACGAGGACACATCCCATGGTGCGGGGGCTGTGCCACGTACTTCGACATCTGCATCTTCTCTTAATTCAGATAACGGAGATGATCTGATAACACCGGGTATCATGCCCGGGCCTAATTCTGGCTGGCCGGCGGCATTTGTCATTAGTGGTTCAGATGATGACTTCCGAGCAGACGATGGGGTGGACGTAGACGCATTTATCCTTCGGACGCTTGCGGCCGGGGGCAAACCCTCGGTCGAAGAATCAAAGAAGCCACCTGGCACACCAGTCAAGAAGCTCAAGAACGCATATCTCGGAGGAAACCGACCTTGGCAAAGTGCCGTAGCGGCGAAAGTTGGGTTTAACTTCGGAGGGTTAGACCTCGCCCCGGCGCCCGCTGGTAAGATGAAGAACGGGCCCCGCAAGAGCTTGCCCGCAGTGTTTCCTTCACTCGGCGCTAATAAGGGCATAGATCTCCAAGGATCTGATGAGGACGAGGATGAGGAGAACAGCCCAAGTACGAGGAAGGAGGCGAACAAGTACGAAGGCCTTGGACTCGGACGCCCACCTGTGCCATGTGGACTTGCTGGGCCTGTTGAGCGGACACGTTGGCTGATGCGACGAAGCAGTAGTGGAGCCTTCTCGAGTGGAAGTGAGACCTCCCTTGCAACTCCAACGCGGCGCAACAAAGGTAAATTTCATTTGGTTTTGCCAACCAGATTTTGACATACAAGTAATGTGGTGATTTAGATTGGCCTATTCCTCCGCGTGTCCCGACGCATATATCCCCTACTGCGATGACTCAACTCCACATACCTTCGGGGAAACCGGGTTCTCGATCATCATCAAATAGCTCTATGATCACATTAAATTCTCCAACCCTCGTGCGACGCCAAGTGCCTGCCTCGGTCCCACAGCGACTTCCCGTCTCGCCCCTCCATCAGCCCTTGAGACCCGCGGCGAACGATAAGTTGGGTCGCTTCGACAACGAATTTGTGGAAATCGATCAAATCGGTAGTGGCGAATTTGGTAAAGTCCTCAAGGTTCGATCGAAGAATGGACCGTCTTTAGGCAATCTATGGGCTGTCAAACGGTCTAAACCGTTTGAAGGACCCCGGCACCGGTATGAACACTCATATCTATCTATCTTAATGTCCGTGCGATTTATTCTTAACCTGGCAGATTGCGTCTGCGCGAAGAGGTTGACGTCTTGCAACACCTCTGCCAGGCTGCGGCCGCAGAAGATGGTTGTCATTCCAATGTTCTCGCATATATTGATAGCTGGGAAGAGGACGAGGCGTTGTTCATTCGTACGGAGCTCTGTGAGCTGGGAAACTTTGCGCGCTTCCTGTGGGAGTATGGCAAGGTATTTCTGCGACTGGACGAAGCCAGGGTTTGGAAAGTATTTGCGGACTTGAGTAACGTGAGTGGCACATGAATTTCTGCTTGCCCCAGATTCGGCTTAGTTTGAGGTGCCATGTTACTCATCTTGTTTGTTCTTTGCAGGGTCTTCAGTTCATTCATGAGTCAGGTGTCATCCACCTGGATCTCAAGCCAGCAAATATATTTTTGACCCAGGAAGGTCGGTTTAAAATTGGTGATTTTGGAATGGCGTCGTTGTGGCCTCGAGCTAGCGGTGGGAGTCCTCTGGGCGTCTCGTTAGGAGGTTTCGAGCGCGAAGGTGATAAAGTTTACTTGGCTCGGGAAGTTTTGCAAGGGACGTACGGCAAGGCTGCCGACATCTTCAGGTATGTCTGCTTAGGTATCAGCTGTCGTCGATTTACTATATCTTTATTTTCCAGTCTCGGCATGACGATGCTCGAAACAGCGACAAACATAGTCGTGCCTGACCAGTGAGTAAATTTTGACCTCAGCTTGGCAAGTATTGGGTGAGCTAATATTTCCTTGTATAGAGGAGACGGGTGGCATCGCCTGAGACAAGAGGATTTCAGTCAAGTGGACCTGAACGGAAGCCCGGAACTGTTTGACCTGATAAAGAGCATGATGAGGACCGACCCAGCCGAGCGTGTTGATATCCAGGCGGTGCATTCCCACCCTGTCATCTGCAGGGCACGTTTGGCGATGGAACGAATGTATTTGGAGGCCAAGACGACGGGATCTTCTCAATTTGCAGCATCACCCTTGGCTAGCGTTCCAGACACATTCTTGGACGAAGTCCTCGGTCGTCGGGCCACCGTCCCGCGTTATGACGACACTGCGATGGATCTTAGTCCATGACATCGGGGCCATCTTCTCATCTCGCCGTTTTGCTACTCTCACCACGACAGGGTGTCCCTGTAAACCACCAAAACATGAGATCCTTGATCTTGGATATTACTAAAGGAAGGATTCGTTGTTTTCTTTCTGCGACTGTACGTTCTTGGGACATTGTTGGCTACCATAACATTATATTCTAGGGACGATATCTTTTTGCTTAAGATTCCTCTGCCATTTTCTTCCGCCTGGTCACCTTGTTCATCCCTCACATTATGCGCACCTTCAAACCTCGACGGCATCTATAACTCGACATCCACAACCATTCGATCGACTATAATAAACTATCCGCACAGTACGTACTGCACATGTCCCGCATTTCTATCAAACATCTGTCCGAGGACTGCCATGCACCTCCGGTTTTCCTTTTCTTTACATTCCCGTTTGCCTCGAAATCTCATTCGATGTCTCGTTGCATTTTTTTCCTTCTTTTCTCATGCCAGTTTCGAAATTTCTTGTGGTACTAAGGGCGTTGTGTTTAATACTCCATGGTTCCATACGACACGATCGCGATTATTATTAGCAAAGTTGCTACTATGCCTCGTAATCCTCCTCGCCCCTTGAGCGTGAATATGCTACTATTCCAGTTTTCTCCGCTTGTGGTGGTGTGCGTGTTTGATGAGACGTTTGTAGATTTGGGTTGACATCATACCATCAGGAGGCGTGAGGCACGACGTTGGCGTCCCAGGAAGCGCCAAAGATGTCCGTCATCGAAGCGTTTGACGTGACGCGGTGATCAATAAAAGAAGAGGCGGGGTTTTTCTTTTAGAAAAGGAATCGTCGGCGCGAGAAATCGAGGGACGGGAAAGGCAAGTGATCGGGTTGAGCGTGCCGCGATACCTACTACGAAAAGAGAGAGAGAGAGAGAGAGAGGAGAGAATGCCGCGGCGTCGGGAATTGAGAGGGGACGATTCTCCGTGGATCTGGATGGCCAAACGATCGTTGGAGGCGATGATGGAGATCGAATGTACGTGACCGAGCGATGCATTTGATTGGAGGTAGGATGTATCGGCAATTCGGACAGGTTTGGGCTCGAGGATTGGGCTTGGCAGTCTGGTTTTCCCCCTTTTTTTTTTAGTGTGCATCGTTACATGGGGCTCGTGATGGAGGAAGGCGACGGAATACCCTGATAGAAGCTTCCCCGAGTCCGTGTCGCCGTGCGGTGCAAGAAGGATTCAACAAAAGTGGCAATAGTTGCAGGTTTCGGGAAGTAGGAAGGGGGCGATTGGATCGGAAGGTGGGGGTCACGAGGCTGTGAAACTAAATGTCTAAAACGAAAGCGAACCGAGGCGACACGACCGTGCCTGTCCACTTGTTGCGCCGAGAATGCCGTTTTCTTGTTTCTTGTTGTTGTTCGTTTGAGATTGCGGTGTTGGCGACGGCGGTGTGCTGATCTGCCCGGCAGTTCGGATCCAACCAACGCTCGAGGGACCCTTGGCGAGCGCGCCCTACGATAAGGAGTTGACGGACAGACGCCGCTGCACGTGCCGAGCAAGGTCCGAGGAGAGAGAGGGGGAGGGGGGACGAGGTGAAGATCACCGGGAGACACGCGTAGAATATTTTTTTTAGTCGAGTCTCGTAAGGAGATCCACATGTTGGTCGCGGTGGTGATGAAGCTCGGCTTGGAAATGAATTAGCACTGCAGAAGGGGAGAGGACGTCGTCCACGCTGTCCACGACGAGGGCCGATCAGCGACGGGGGGCAGCCTCGAGCACGATCGGATAAAAAGTCGTCGTTGCCAGGTCTCAGCTCACTGCCACCCTGCACACAACTTCCGATTCAGAGATAGAATAATTCGGACGGGGAAGAGTGCAGTTCGACCCAGTCGCCCGCGGCCCCATACAGGGCCTCTCTTTTTTCGCGTCAACTCAGGGTTCACGTTGGACGTCTGTGTGAATGGACTGCTAGGCAAGGTCGGTCGAGTTACGGACGTCGTAAACTTGATGCTACTATAAGTTGGACCCTGGGACAAGCCCTGTCATGTCTGCCAAGCCGCCCACCCCTTCCTCCTTTCCGTCTCACACATCCCACTCCTTGTACCCCATCCATCACCTTCCCCCCCCGGTCCATCCCCAGATGGACCTGAATGCCCTCCCCCAGCCAAGGTATCCCAGTACTTGCATTCCTTCCTTGATGCCCCCCGGAGTCGACCCCACGTCTGTCGATTTCAGGACATTCTTCCCCTACATCCCCAACGAAGTAAAACACCGCAAGAGGACATCCAGGCACCAACTCAAGGTCCTCGAAGACGTCTTCCGCAGCGATACCAAACCCAACGCCGTCCTCCGCAAAAAACTCGCCGCCGAACTCGAGATGTCCCCCCGCGCAGTTCAGGCAAGTCCCCCCTCTCTCCCCTCCGAGACCCTTGCTGACCGTCGGCATCGCGCCCTCCTCAGGTCTGGTTCCAGAACAGGTACTATTCAGCGTCTTACCCCTGCCGTTACTCTGATACCCCACATCCAGGCGCGCAAAGGAAAAAGCCCTTCGTAAACGCGTCTCCACGGCCGTCGACCAGGACAAGTCTGCCTCTCCGTCAGCGCCAAAGCCACCATCCCGTGACCCTTCACCAAACGACTCGTCCAACTCGTCCACCGCCACGGAAAAACCTATTCAATCGGAAGACGACATCTCATCCTGTCCACCGCCAGTGGACCCCTCTGCTAGCCTCGCGCTCAAGATCTCTTGCTCCCCTCCGCTTCTACCTCTCTCACCGCCCACAGCTTGGCCAGCTTCAGGCACGCCTGTCGATGTCCCACCTCACGTCCGACCTCTGCCCATGCTTGATGCCAACACTCAGGATCCTGACTTGTACAGCACGCGACGCGGTTCCTTGCCGACTATCATGCCCTCACAGCCGCTCGCGGGACCACACATGACACAACCCCCGATTCACTTTCCTGATCGACGTAAATCCATGGACGTCAACTTCTTCCGGTTGATGCATCACCCGTTCGCTCGCATCGCCAGGGAAAAAAACGAAGCGCTGTACCTACCCAAGTCCCCACTCTCGCCAGCTGGCTCCACGCTGGCGAACTTGACGCGTACGCCTGGCATGGTACCCGGCATTGGACCTATCCGGAACGGTCATGGATATCCGCTTCCTCGACCTTCCCTCTCTCACCGTGGATCAGAACCCCAAGTCTTTGCACCCGTACGAACCTTCCCTCCCGTCCTCGAAAGTGGTCCGCCTCTCCAATCACATGTACTCCCCTCGCGCAGGTTCTCTGATAACCGCCCCTATGCCATCACGTCTCGCACGCTGTCTTCCCCGATTCCCGGCCCTCTTCCAACACCAGATTTCCAATTTGGCGACCCTTCATCGGTGTCACCCCCTAACGCGTCTCCCACCCCCGCCAAAATCGAGTCACCACCAGTACCTTTGCAGTCCCCTGAGATCGCCCAACTGCATCGGTGGTCATTCCCTAGATCGCGCGAGGCAGACCAGGATACGGAAGACTCGGGCAGCTACGGCGCTTTGTCGAGATTTGGGTCTGTCGCAAGTGTATCAGGAAGCGAGTCGAGTGCCATGTATTCTGACGTGAGCAGTTGCGTGGCGGTTGATCACGCTGGGTACGATGCACCCGCTAGGCGAGGTTCTTGGTGAGCACCGCCGAAGCATATTCTTTTTGCCGATGACACCTGACGTACGAATGCCGATAGTGCGTCTGGGGGCTTTCTCGAAATGCGTCTCTGCGGGCTGAACATGTCGAATCGATCAAGTCAGGGTTCTCTCAACGAGGCGCACTTGAATGCCGCCGCCGGTCTCGCCTACCGTGACAAACTTGCACGGCGAGAACACTCGTCCGAAGCGGTCGGAGGATACGCGTCTCCCGCTTCCACTGCCTCGCCTGGGACGAGCCCTCTCATTCGACAAGTCAAGGAACCTGCACCGTCCGGACTGCGGAGCGAAAGTATCTATGACTACGGCCCTGTAAGCAATGTTTGTGTCATCCGTGTCCTATCGATTCTCACAATCCATCCAAGCTTTCGCAGGTACCTGAAAACGATGAGATCGCAGTAGCCCGCCGTGGAAGTATGCAAGCCCAAGAATCGCTGTCTCATCTTTACGTTCAGAACCCTCTCGAGCAACAAAGCTCTTACCCTACCCCTCCCTCCGAGACTCAGGCGTCCATTCAGCCGATGCTTCGACAACAGCATTTTCCGTCCAGCGGTAGTTTCACACCCCAGCCTGGCTTTACACACGCGGGAGAACCGTCGTTCGTCCCTGGGCCTGGAGCTGTGCAGCCAGATTCATCGTACCAACATCAGCAATCAAACCAGTTGCAGTATCCGCCTGAAGGGCCCTTCCAAGGTGCGAGATATGCGCCGCCTGCGAACGAGTATACATATACTGCCGGTCACGCCCAAGAGCCATTCCCATCCTTCACCTGAGCTTGTTGGGGAGATTAGTCGATAAAAATCTACTCAGCTGGTTAGGTCATGCCGGGTCACTATTTATCATGTCTTTGCGATGCCTCGTTTCGCCTCCTTCGGGCAAGTCGTCTGGTGGATGTTTTGGTACTTTAATCATCTCCTTTTTCTTTATTATCTGGCTCCATCTCATTTCTTGTTGCGTCCATCTTGGTCAACAAATCCTCTTCGTTGGTACTTATATCCCTCTGTACTATACTGCCTTTTTTTTTTTCCTTCTCCGTGCTCAAAATGGTCTAGCGCTCCGTCCGTTGGACGTGCCTGTGTTATAGTTCAATTCTCCCCTAATCCTGCTTAAGCTCCTTGCTATATTTGCTTGTCTATCCACCTCGAGACTTGCTATTCTGTGCTATCGGACCTCCCGCCCATCATCACCATCCTTCTCTTTGTTTATCCATCATATTTTTTTATCTCCCCGTGAGTTACCGGGGCACGTCAGCTCTCATTTCTGTTTCCCTTTTCCGTATTATGGCACAACTTTCCGCTATATCAAATCGTCCCGCTCCTTTCTGCGTCTCGCTGTCTTCATCTTGCCAATCTGCTTATTCCCGCGTGTCTTAATATGTATCTGGCGTAATGCGCCCCCGTATTTTGCGTGCGGACGGAAGTTGACTACGTATCATTCGTTGCTCACGGGTGAGACTTCTAGCCCTGACATAAAGGGTCGGAACCGAAATTACCTGCGAGGTGTGACAGAACAAGGGTCGATTGGGCGGCACCATGTGTCAACTTTTTTCTCGTTGTTGTTGTTTGTCGTGCTGGCAGTGGACTCGGGGATCCCAAAAGACTTTGTCCTCCCCCCCTCGGTTGGCAAATGTTTTCTGACTCAGCGGCGTGCGGTGACAGACCTTCCCAAGCTCCACACCCAATCTGGAATGACGACCGGATCATGGGATCGTCCAATCGATAAGGGGCAACCTGTTCACCCAATTGAGTTGAATTCACATAATCGCAAAAAGGTTTTTTTGCGTGTGATAACATGGGTGATATGGAGTGATATATGATACCGTGTGTGTGTTCGTACGACGGTCGGTTGGTCCACCGTAGACCACGGAAGTGAAATTTTGAAACGTGATTCGTTACGGTGCGCGCTGAGGAACGAAATGACGGACGGTGTTTCCCTACGACTACCGTAGTAGCCACTGGCACGATCGACGAGCGGCGGGAGAACTTGCCGCATCGGAAATCGGAAATGTTTGGACGAGATCCGCGCTCCTCATCTATATCGCCCGACGAGATCCAACGGGACTGGGGAACGCTGGGTACGAAACGATCTAGCGGATAGTATCTTGCGCCGTCGAGCTAGTTCTCGGTATCGACACATATGTACTGTACCTCTTGCGCCCCCTCGGGCGTTATCCGATACGACCACTCTTTTTTTTTTTCACCGAAAGAAAGAAGGCGAGTCGATTTTGAAAATGCGACGGAGAAAAACAAATAGAAATGGCTCGGCTCTTTGACACTGGACAGCGATTTGGTTTTTATCAGTAATCCGCCCTTGTCGTTGATCGACCCCTCCCGGAAGTTCAAGTCTGCGTCGGCTTTATTGGTCCCCCGTAGTCTTGGGGC
>JBBPLY010000269.1:7172-26336 GCA_038090035.1 Xerocomus nothofagi | reverse complement strand
GTGCTTCCAACCGTACGTGGCTACGTTCCCTCTCTTAATTTTGACACACTGAAATATCTCATTCAGGTGAGGTCTCTGCTGGGCCCAAATATCTTCATACATGGTGCCGGTTATGGTGCATCGGAGGGCCATATCGGTGATCCGCACGCAAACAAATTAGATGAATTCGTCCTTAAGACTCCTGAAATCGTCGAGTTCTTGGATATCTCTCAGGATGAAGCCCATGGGAACCTCCGTCAGGCAGTCAGTGCTCCACCTTTTATCTCCGAAATTTGAATGTTCGCTAATGGTACAATGATGCAGTGGGAAGTAGAAGTCGGCAAGCAGTACGAGCCGGTCTTGACGACTAGGGATGGCTTGTGGCGATATCGACTACGCGATGTTCTCTCCATCGTTGGGTTTGACGAAAAGAGTAATTCTCCAGTATTCAAGTTCATGGGAAGGAGCACGTCAGTGTATCATCATTACACACACCAGACACAGCCTCTGACTATTTTGAGACAGGTTGACGATTTATCTGTCGCACGGGCAGGTGACAGATAACCACCTCCTAACAGCTATTCAGGCCTTTGGCTCGGAGGATACCATTCAAGTGCAAGAATTTACGGCTGTAGCGGAATACCGCACTAAAGTGCCCACAGTTGGCTTCTTTGTCGAGCTCGCAGGACCCCTCGGTGCGTTGGCATGTGTGCCGGTGTAGGCATGATGGACGTGCGACTACTTACTGATTGATTCAATTTACAATAGGGCCAAATGCACACCAAGCGCGACAGAAAATATTTGATGCCCTCGCTGAACTTCGCATCGAGCACCGGTCTGCGATCGTGAATGGGTTTATGTGCCTCCCAACGATCCGTATCGTGAAGGCGGGCACGTTCACAGAATATCGCCAATTGAGGGCGAAGACCGAAAATGCCCCTCCCGGACAGATCAAAGTGCCCTCGGTGTTGATCGATCCGACTATGCAAAAATGGATCGTAGAAAAGGTCGTTCAGGAGCTTTGAGGTCAATTGATGTGTCCTGGAAGCGATTATGATCAAAGATGTATCGGCGTCGACGAAGTGTTCATACTTGCAAAGTGTCTGAATGTAAATAACATACCGCGTTCCTCTTACTTTCTGCGAGGTGCGGGAGTGCTCCTTTAGCCATATTATGTCATCTCTGTATCGTTTTGCCGTGAGTGCACGGTGTCAATAAACCCCCCCGCCATCATAGTAATCCCCAGGTGTAACCACCTGCTTGTATGCCGATTAATATATCCTTGTTCCTTGAACTATGACCCATGCGACGAGAATACCCAATTAATAGTACGGTCGGTTGCGTTTCTTGCTGATGGGGAGCACAGTGTCGGCGAAGGGAAGATTCGACGCTGGCAAGTGAAAGATCGCATGAAGGTGGGGACTCCAATGGACACGGAGTGTTGTAATTACAGCATCGCAGTCTCAAGGGACAGACAAGTGGATCGTCGATGGAACTGATAATGGCCAGCGATCATGCCATGCCACTGGCACCAATGCTATTAACCCTAAGTTGATCCGCTGGCAAGCGACGTTTGCAATCCTGCCCCTTACCTGACAACACTTCACAGTACTGATGAATCGAGACCGCTCAAAGTACTTCTATCATACGAACGTTGTGTATCAGGTCAGTCAATGGCACCTCCTCGCGAAACCGAGCCATGATCAAACAGTCCGCGGCAACTCGCCTATATTGTACTCCCGACAGCCACTTAAACAAGAGAACGCCGAATGGCTGTCGGAGACGAGCGACAAACCGGAGTGCTTGGGTGGTTCCATCATGCGCAGTCGCCCCATCCAAGAACTCCTGATCGAGCAGTGGACGGATCCATGGATGAACGAAGCGGAGCTCGTCCAGCCCAGTCAAATCCTCTACCGTCCTGAACTCTATGTTCCCAAACGTGGATGACGGCGCTTGATATACATGGAGCTTGGTATTGGGGTCTCGGGCCGAGGTGCAGACCAGTTCTGTGAGACGAAATACGATCCCAGGAAGTCGCAGTCGACCAGCAAAGAGTGACGGTGACGGAAGTTCGTTGAGGTGGCTATGGAGTGTCACGGCCAGAGAGAGATTCGGCAGGGATGAACGCAGTGCCGTGATAGTGCTGTCCATCTCAGCCGCCTCGATGGGTTGAGGGACGTGTGGCGGCACGAGTTTGTTGTAGACCGCAAGGCCCACAGGGAGACAGCTATTGTACCCTCCGGAGCGACCGGTCCAGGCGAGGATTGTAACGTCACCTGAACCGGTCAAAACGTGTTCCAGAAGACGACCAACATCACGATCCCTTTCTATGATCGAGATGGAGAAGTTGGAAATACCAAACATCGAATATGCAAAGTCTTCCATAACGGCAGTATGGCACGTTGATGCCAAATAAAGCTTGTCACGTACTCTCTCGAAGCTAGGACGCAGCATGAATATCTCTTGTGCAGAAACTGCGGGGGCTGCTGCATTCTTAGGATGATAGAAAACGACCCTTTGTGGTTGGACGAAGCATGTGTGTGTCAGGAGAACATCAACCCAGGATGAAGATGAACTCGGACGCACTCGGGGTGCTGTCCCGGCTTAGGCGAAGATCGGCAGGAATGGCCCCGTTCAGAATTTCTCTCCCGACCAGCTGGGTTCTGAGACATAGCAGATTCGTGACGCATCTCTTGTGCAGTTTTCTCGAGATTTACTATTTTTATTTTTATTTCATTCATCATTTTCGTTTGATGGACACAGAAAAAAGTAAACTGGTCAGGAAAGCGCGAATGAGGATGACGATGAACACACTTGAGCTCATTGTATGTGTATGAATGTCTGCACGGCGGGACCTGATGGCATCGTTCAGACCATCCTTCTCACTAGTTGCGTGTCGGTACTGGGCAAGCGCATTGCTAAGTTGCTGAGCCGTTTTCTCAAGGTGTATCTTGCTGTCTATTAGATGTGCTGTCAATTGATCACAAATCGGAGTGAAGATGTGCGCGCTTGAGCTGACATGAATGGAGTCCATGGTTTCGTCAGATTTGGCTAGTTCGTGGCGAAGCTCTTGTACCATTTTCTCCAGGTTCTCAAAATTTCCGTCTGATAAGCATCGATGTTATAAACTATTTCAATGAACGCACTTGAGCCTTCATCACGTACATATATGTGCACGGGTCCCTTCGGGATCAGTATTTTCATACCTGCCACACATGATTTCCTGCTCACGGTGCACCTGCTGAAATTAACCAAGTAGGTATCAATAATGAAGCTATCTCACACAGTGCTCATGTAGTTGTACTTACAACGTCAAAGTAATAGGAGGGAAGAATGTCACGGAGACTACGAAAGGAGATCGTATTGCCTCTGCTCATTGCAATGATGTCGCGGTTTGATGAGATGGCCATGGACACCAATGAAGTAGGATGTCCGATGACAGGTCCAATTTGCTTCTGCGTCGCGGTGTCCCAGAATGACACTGAGAAACTGTGAGAGAGTGCAATGAACTTGTCGTTGCTTGCCAGGGCAATGCACTGGCCCGTATTGTCGGCGCTGTGGATGAGCCATTGAGAGAGCCACGTCCCTGTGGACACGTCGAGACAACTGATAATCCCGTTCTGAGATAGGACAAAGAGTCTCTCGCTATTGCTGGCCCAGGCGAGCGTTTGGTTCGAGAGCGAGTGGATATCGCTTGGGAAATCGAAGAGGAGGTCGCCGTTTTGACCGTCATAGAGCTGACCGCAACCCCACATGGTAGTGGCGATCAGGCATCCATCTGGCGAGAATTTGACGCCGAGGACAGCCCCACTGCATCTCAAAGGGCGGAGGAGTGGCTGGCCAGTTGGGAGCGACCAGACGCAGGCAGTCTTGTCGTCCGATGCAGTCGCAATCCTCGTCGAATCTGATGAGGCGTCCAACGCATTCACTCGGCGATAGTCGTGTCCTTGGAACTCGGTCACCTTTGCGTGGTTCTCTGCGTTCCACACGATCACTTGGCCACTGGTTGTCCCACCGACGACCCACTTTCCATCTCGTGATACGGCGATGCTGCCCACTGCAACCCCCCCGGTGTCCATTGGAGTCCCCACCTCCTTGCGATCTCCCACTCGCCACCGTCGAATTTTCCCTCCGACATCACCGACGACGTGTTCTCCGTCACCAAGGAATGCAACCGACTGTATGGAATCAGGAGTATCTATTTGCATCGGCCTTACTTTCTTTTGGTTCATACTTGGCCAGGTATCGCAGCGGAAGAAAGAAGGATGTAGTCGTCCACTCCGAGTCGCGGAATGCTATCCTGATCCAGTGTACACGTGTCTCCTTATCGGTAACAGGATGCACCAGGTGACATCTCTGCGCGCTTGCTCTCAACACTTTGAGGTACGTCCCCCCTACCCTTCTCGTGTCCATGGAGAAAACCACGTTACCGATGCGACAAAGTGAGATACACAATAGTCATCGCGGAAAGGCAGTTCTTGTTTCCCTATTGTTGTGCAGTGCACCAACGGAAGATGTCAACTTTTGATTTGCAAAGCACACGTCAGCATCACTCCAAGCACCTTGCATATATGAGGCCAATGTACTGTATAGAGTCGCTGAGCCTTGCAACGCATCGGAAACACAAGGTCCAGGTGAGTTGCTTGCAGTCAACTTGTCCCCCGAATGGCAATTCCGTAGAGGTACACTTGCGGTCTCTGCCTGGAACCATCAATGATGAGCGTACCGAGAGATTGTGGACATATACCTGATGAGACTCCGCGTATTGGATGTCGACAATGATACATGCAAAGTGAGGGGAACAACTACCACAATTTTTGAAGGTATTCTCCCTCCATGTCATCAGCGGACCGTTGGGTTGATGAAAGTTGCGCTAATGCATATGTACACGCTTGCAGCCGGGCGGGACGTGTCCCCTCTGCAAAACCAGCTGTCTAACATGTTTTCACTGATGATGATGCGTGGCATTGCTTACCAGTGCCCCATGGCGAAATCATTCTCTCTACTCATGCATCCTTGTGTTCTTTGTCCGAAATGTGTGCCGTTTTACTTGTTGTCACCGTTGAGCACCACTTTCTGAGGGTGTGCGAAATAGTATAACTTGGTTGACCGTCTGCAGAGAAATCCAGCGGATCAGCGGCGGCAATGGTCGGCCTTTGGGAATAAATGTACAGCCAGAGCATAGAAGAGTAGTGTGAAAGGAAGTGAGGAAGAAGAAGAAGCTAATGCAGAGACATCGTACGAGTCGAACTGTCGCCACAACTTCACTAGCTTTCGTCCCAGACAGTCGTTTTTACTGCGTACCGACGTCTCTGCTCTTTCTTCTCTCCCCGACCTCTCCAACATTCCCTTCGCCTCCTCGTCACTGCCAGTCAGAGCGAAAACTCCCATCCACTTGGTTATGGAAAACCAAACGCAAGTAGTCGACGTTGCGGTGGACTCCCTGGACATTTTCCGGCTGTGTTCTGAGAACGACACCTCTAGCTCTCGTGGACATGTCTAGGCCCTACAGTCCCATACAAAGTACGTGTGCCTTTGAACTACTCTTGTTTGCACGTTGGATAAATTACGGTATCTATTTTCACAGCAGTTCATGAGTGCCAGTACTGACGCTTCCTCTTCTCGTCTACTGCGGCCTTGCCATCTACATTATCGCCGTCACGCTCTGGCTCCCCGAAACACCACCATGTTGGCTAATGCAATATGTTCCTACGCTCGATCGGGGCACTACCATCCTCGCAAAGTTACGAGGTGTTTCGTCCGCTCATCCAAGGTTCAGCGTGAGCTCACAGAGATTCTGAATGCGATTGCCCGAGGCGAAGGAGCAAAGTTCTTGGTTGGACTTTTTCAAAGACCATGGAATTCGCAGAAGCTTCAAGCAAGCTTTATACCTCGCGCTTGGCATCCAGTTTATGCAACAGTTGGCAGGCACGTCTATGCCACTATCCAGTCATACGGCGTTCAAAATCAACTCCTCCGTCTAGGCATCAACATCGTTACATACTACGCTCCAACTCTGTTCCAGCAGAGACTAGGGGTGTCGCACGAACGGTCTCTGTCGGCTGTTTCCTCCAAGTGTGGTACATCATTGCCTCGTTCATTACCGTAAGCATATGGCGTGCATACTTCTTTGGTATCTATGTAACTGCAGTGCACCGCATATAGTCGCACACTATCGATCGCGTCGGACGTCGCGAGCTCTGGATCTCGATGGCATACGGAGTCTGGTCCTCGTATTAGAAGCTATCTGTGTGAAATCAAACACGTCCCAGCAGGCATCGGCGTCGTCTTCTTGGTCCTTGCTTACGAAGGGTGTTTTACTTGAGGTCGGTTATCATGTTTGTTTTCGCAGTGCCTGTTTCCGACGCGTACAAGTCAGGTTGGATGGTGACCGTCTGAGTTTATCTTTATCCCCCAGATCCCGCCTCTGTAGCTTTGTGCAAAGAGCGCCGCCCCTGCATTTGCCCCTAATTTCCTGGGAAACCTTGCGGTTCGTGTGTTTCTTCTCACGTCGTAACCCCAGTTCACTCTTCAAACAACGCAGGCGAGCACGTTAATAACTTTATGTTGCCAGGTCGTTCAAACCATGCCGCCGCATTGCGTAGCATTGGATACGAGATGTGCATACATCATCTTTGTGGTGTTCAGCTTCGTGAACACGACGTCGTCTTGTTCTATCCCGAGACGGCGGGACTGATGCTCAGTAGAGTTAAAACCTGTTCCGGCGATACAACTTGGACGAGCCCGTCGCTTGCTCACGCAAATTGCCACGATGGTCAATCATTGGTAGGGCAGCGGTTGCCATAGAGAGCATGAAGGCGTACTGCCATATCGGTAGTGTCGATGGCGAGGGTATGCTGAAATGGCAGGCACCACGGTGTGAACATGTTCCGAGGATCCGTATCAAAAGTTCAGAGTGATGCCTTATAGACAGATGCATGCGGGCTCTATCCTCATCCGACGGACCCCATTTATTGACAGTGTGAGTGGGGTACATTGCACTGAGTGCGGCAATCGGAGGGATGCAGAATGTCACCTGATGCATAGTGCCATCGATAAGGAGACACGTGTATACTGGATGAGGATGGTCACTGGTCACCTTCGGCCAGTAGACGACCACATCCATCTTTCCTTCACTCCGATACCTGGCCAAGTATGTCTTCCGGACAGTCAAAGAATGGCAAGTGTCCAGGCGAGATAATCGAGAGTATTGGATGCTGACGAGAAAGAGGCAGCCTCCAACTTGATCCAACCGGAAAAATCGATGCAGATAGATTGTCAAGGATCCGTACGGTCGGTTGCATTTCTTGCTAATGGAGAGCACATTGTAGGCAGTGGCGGTGGAGGGAAAGTTCGATGTTGGCGGGTGGAAGATCACAAGGAGATGGGGACTCTAATGAACACCCAGTGGGGGGTTACAGTGGCCAACATCGCGGTGTCCCGAGACGGACAGTGGGTGGTAGGTGGAACGGAAAATGGCCAAGTGATCGTTTGGAATGTGGAGAGCCACAAAAAGATGATCGAGTTCAATTCAGGACACTACAGCCAGGTGCATGCGGTGGATATCTCGTCCGATTCAACGAGAATTGCAATAGGAACCGACCAGACTGCCAGCGTCTGGTCGCTGTCGACTGGCACGCAACTCCTCGGTCCCTTGAAACACGACAGACCCGTCCTCGGCGTCAAAATCTCACCAGACGGACGCCTCATCGCCGTTGTCAGTGGCACGTGGGGTTATGGTCGGCTTTACGACACTCAAAACGGCAATCTCCTCGTAGACTTCCCAATCGACATCGACTCATCCTCGAACCAAACGCTCGCCTGGACTAGCAATAGCGAGAAGCTCTTTACCTTGTCTCGTAATGGGATTATAAAGTGTCTCGACGTGTCCACAGGGACTCGACTCTCTCAGTGGTTCATCCACGGCACCGTGAATACCCAGTGTATTGCCCTGGCAAGCAACGACAAGTTCATTGCAGCCTCCGACAACTCATCGGTGTCATTCTGGGACACTACGACGCAGCAGAAAATCGGACCTGTCATCGAACATCCGGCTACCATCATGTCCATGGCCATCTCAGCAAATCATGGCATCGCAATGGGCAGAGGCAATATGATCTCGTTTCGCAGTCTGCGCGGCATCCTTCCCTCCAGTTACCTTGACGTTGTAAGTTCTATAGTACAAAAGTTTGTCTGTCCGAAATGGTTTCTACATTAACGTCGGATTTGTTTATTGTAACAGATGCAGCGCCAGCAGGAAACGCGGCGCCAAAAGTATGAAAGTGCCGATTTCGAGCAGGCCGGTGAGGGACGTCATATACGTGATATGGCCTCAAGTGCGTTCATTCAAGTTGGGATTCGACGCTAATGTTTGACATCATTTTCGTTAGACAAAAAAATAGAGAATCTGGAGAAAACAGTCGAGGAGCTCCGTCACAAGCTGGCTACATGCGAAGAGACTATCAACTCCCTTCGCGCCGATCTTCGTGCACGAGATGAAATCCCAAGTGGGTCCATCTTCACCCCGATTCGCGCTTCATTGACATGGGGTCTATTAGACAGCAAAGTTGCGCATCTCGAAAAAACTGTTGAACAACATAGCAATGAGCTCGCCAAGTGCCAACATGCCACCAACGAGAAGGATAGCCTGAATGAGGCCATCAGGTCACTCCTTGCATATCTGTATACACAGAAAGCAAGCTCGAGTGCGTTCTTTGCCATCATAATTGGTGCTTCTCTGACCTGTTTCAAACTAAACATAAAATAGTAAATCTCGAGAAAAGTATGCAAGAACTCCGTCATGAAATTGTTGTATCACGACACGCGGTCAATCGGGAGAATCTCGGCGAACGGGACGAAAGCTCGAGTGCGTCTACCTTCACCCCGGCTCTGACTCCACTGATAACCCGCTCTTTGTCCGACAACAAAGGGTCACCTGCTATCATTCTGGAAATGCAACAGGCCCCCGCATATTCTACACAGGAGATGTCTGTGCTTCGTCCTGACTTCGACAAAGTCCGTAAGAAGCTTTATTTAGCATCGACGCGACATACTGCCCTCGTGGAAGACATCGCGTACTCCATGTTCGGTATCTCCAATTTCTCCGTCCCGGTCATATATGGCGAAGGTGATCGCGATGTCGGTCGCCTCCTGGAACATATTTTGACAGGTTCAGGCGACGCCACAATTCTCGCTTGGACTGGTCACTCTGGAAGCTACAACAGTTGCCTACCCATGGACTTCACCGTCTACAGCGACATCGTGCCGCCATGTGTCCCTCAGCCTATTGAGGTGGCTGAGATGGACAGCACCATCACAGCACTGCGTTCGTCCTTGCCGGACCTCTCCGTTACTGTGATGCTCCATGGCCGGCTCAATGAACTTCCATCACCCTCTCTTGTCGCTGGTCGACTACGACTTCCTGGCATTGTTTTTTGTCTCAACGACCTCGTCTGCACCTCAGCTCCAGATCCCGTGACCAACCTTCAAATATATCGTGCGACGTCGTCCACGTTTGGGAGCATAGAATTCAAGACGGCCGATGACTTGATTTGGATGGGTGAACTCTGTCTTGTTCATCCATGGATCCGCCCACTGCTCGACCAAGAGTCCTTGGATGGGGCGGCTAGGCTTGACAGAACCACACAAGCGCTCAGGCTCGTCGCCCGTCTCAGGCAGCCATTCGGTGCACTCTTGTTTAGGCGGTCGTCGCGCGAACAGTACAGGCGGGCTGCTGCGGACTGTTTGATCACGGTTCAGTTTCGCAAGGAGATGCCACTGAGGGACCTGATAGACAACATCCGTATCATTGAAGTGGAGTAGTCTCAGTCTTGGTACCGTAGGCACGTTGTACGATAAATTTCGCACTGGTTCCCCTGTAGCTACGTCGATCAAAAAAAGTCTGAAAGTGACCGAGTCAGACCGACGGGGCTAACTGTTTCACCACTTTCCATTGATGCGTGGTTGCTTGAGGACCTTTCCCGAGCCAGAAAAACGCAACCATCCGATAAGAAGCTAGTCTGGTCACCGGAATAATCAGAATCAGAAGCATCCAACAAATTGTGCCTACTACAACATGTATATCGGAACGAGCAATAGGATTGAAATACTGGTCCTCAGGCTGATCCGTGTTAAGTAGGTAGTGATTTTCGTTATGGTCGTGCATCCGAATGACTTGTCGGGTAGCTCGGGCATGAAAGCGGCATCCGTTGAGCGAGTACATTGACGGCAGTCGAGATGCAATATATGTGACAAAGTTGTCGACTCATCTAACAAGTATCAGTCCGTCACGTATACGCCTTATGATAACCAATTAGTGCCCTGCTCGTTCATTGTTGCATACCTCGCTTCACCACTGTAACAACTTAGAACATAGTTTTCTCCATTGGAAACCGGGGTCATTACCACAACAGCGACAGCAGGAAGGGTGAATGGGGTGAGAGTGACGCAGAATCGCAGTGCGCCATGACGCATGTCACGTGCACTGGAATACTGGCGTTCCACCGGTGAACGACCCATCTTTCTCTCCTTCGCTGCGATATCTGGCACTGGCCAAGTATGTCGTCGAAACTCAGTCAACGGTCAAGGAATGGCAAGTGCCTGGGCGAGATGTTTGAGAGTGCGATATTACTGACAAGGTTCCAAGAGTCGAATGAGCACAGCGCCCCCAACCGAAAGAGAGCAAACCTGATGCAAACAGATGCCCAAGATCCAATACAGTCAGTAGCACTAGCAACGGAGGGAAAGTTCGACGTTGGCGAGTGGAAGACCGTAAGGGAGTGGGGACGCCGATGGATGTGGGGCCTATGACCAGCAACATCGCAGTGTCACGAGATGGACAGTGGGTCGTTGGTGGGACACACAGTGGTCAAGTGATCGTATGGAATGCGGAGAGCCACGAGAAGGCGACCGAGTTTCAAGGGCACAACTATCCAGTGACTGCGGTGGACATCTCGCCGGATTCGACGAGAATTGCGACTGGATCAAGTGACCAGACTGCCTGCATCTGGTCGCTCTCGACTGGTCAGCGACTCCTCGGTCCCTTGAAATCTGGCAACGCTACCGTGACTGATATCCAATTCTCGCCTGACGGATGTTCTGTTGCTACTCTCATGTGGGGTTGCGTTCAGCTCTACGACTGTCGGGGCGGCGACCTCTTCGCCGATTTCCCACTGCCGAGTCCTACCAGCTCATTCTCGAGCCAAAAAGTTGTCTGGGCTAGCAATAGCGAACGACTCTTTGCCTTATCTCACAAAGGGATTATCAAGTGCCTAGATGTGTCCACAGGGACATGACTTTCTCAATGGCCCATCCACAACACCGATGGCAATCCGCGGTGTATTGCGCTGGCAAGCAACGACAGATTCATTGCAGTCTCTGACGACTCGTCGGTGTCTTTCTGGGACATTGCGACGCAGAAGCAAATCGGGCCTGTCATCGAACATACAGCTCCCATCGTGTGCATGACCATCTCAGCGAACCACGACATTGCAATGGGTAGAGGCAGTATAATCTCGTTTCGCAGTCTGCGTGACATCCTTCCCTCCTACTACCTTGACGCTGTGAGTTTTATTGTATAATGAGCTCTATGTAAAATGGTTTCTTCATTAATACCCGTCTTGTTGATTGCAACAGGTGCACCGTCAGCAGGAAATGCAGTGTTCCAGGTACGAAAATACCATCGTCGAGGAGAAGCCTGAAAGTTCTCATATACGTAGTATCGATGAGGGTGCAAGTGCGTTAATTGTATCCTGATGTGAGTTACGACACCAAAGTTTTGTAGACGAAAAAATAGAGAATCGGTCGAAGTGCTCCACCACGAGCTGGCCACATGCGACGAAACCATTCACTCCCTTCGTGTCGAATCAAGTGTGTTCTTCTGTACTCCCACTTACCCTTCATTGACACTGGCACGTCTATTAGATAGCAGGATTGCGGATCTCGAAAAATTCGTCGAGCAACTCAGCAATGAAAGGGATAGCCTGAACGAGAACATCAGGTCGCTCCGTGCAGACCTCCATGCACAGCAAGGGAGCTGGTATGTGTTTACTGCTACCCCTGCTCGTGCTCCCCTGACCGATTTACTGGCTTTTGTCTTTTGGGTCAATCAAACGGAATGAAATTGAAATAGAAATATGTAGTTGAAAACACCATCAGGAACCCGCTATGCCACAACATGCAGCCAATTGGGAGAGACATGTCTTGAATGAATTCAGGTCCCCCCCCCCCCATCAATTCTTCGCACACAGATTAAGACCCCGAGTGCGTTCATCTTTACTCTGATTCCTGCTCCACTGACATACCATTCTTTGTCTGACCACAAAGGGTCTCCTGCTTCCATTCTAGAGATGTCACAGGCCACTGGAGTTTCCACGCAGGAGGTAGCTAGACTTCGTCCTGGCTTTGACAGGGTGCGCGACACACTTTATTTGGCTTCGATGCGCCGTACGCTTGTGGAAGACATCGCGTATTCAATGTTTGGTATCTCCAATTTCTTCGCCCCCGCCATATATGGCGAAGGGGATCGCGATGTTGGTCGTCTCCTGGAACACATTTTGGCAGGTTCAGGTGACGCTACAGTTCTCGCCTGGACCGGGTGCTCTGGAAGCCACAACAGTTGCCTGCCCATGGACCTCAAGGTTTACAAAGAAGTCGTCACACAATATGTCCCTCAACCAATCGAGGTGGCTGAGATGGACAACACTATCACTGCACTGCGTTCTTCTCTACGGGACCTCTCCCTCGCTGTGATGCTCTATGGCCGTCTCAGTGAGCTTCCTTCTCCGTCGCTTGTTACGGGTCGACTGCGACTTCCTGGAATGGTTTGTTGTCTCACTCGAGTTACCTACGTCCCAGCTTCAGACCCTGTGAGCAACCTCCGTTTACATCGTACATGGTCATCCGTGTTCGGGAATATCGAGATCAAGACAGCAGATAACTTCACTGCGACGGACGAGTTCTGTCTCGTTCACCCATGGATCCGCCCACTGTTTGACCGAGAGTTCTTGGACGGGGGCGACTGCGCTTGACAGAACCACACAGGCACTCCGTTTGGTCGCTCGTCTCAGGCAGCCATTCGGGGCACTCTTGTTCAAACGGTTGTCACATTTGAAGTACAGGCGGGTCGCTGCGGATTGTTTGATTACGATTCAGGTTCAGAAGGAGATACCGTTGAGCGACCTGATGGACAGTATCCGTACGATCGAAGTAGAGTAGCCTTAAATCTGGTAGCCAGTCTTTGCGTTTCGTACGTACCTTTGGCTGAGATGTTGATACATGTATGATTCGCATTCGGATAGTTTGTATGGGAAATCGCTGATTTCGTGACATGCAGACTACTCAAAGTACTTCTATCGTACGAATGTTGTCTATCAAGTCGGTCAATGATACCTCCTCGCGAATCCGAATCATGATCAAACAGTCCGCAGCAACTCGCTTATATTCTACGCCTGACAGCCGTTTGAACAAGAGTGCCCCGAATGGCTGCCTGAGACCAGCGACCAAACGGAGTGCCTGTGCAGTTCTGTCGAGAGAAGCCACGCCATCCAATGACACTTGGCCGAGCAGTGAACGGATCCATGGATGGACAAGACAGAACTCGTCCGTCCAAGGCAACTCGTCTGCCGTCTTGATCTCAATATTCCCAAACGTGGACGACGTCGTTTGGTATACATGCAGGTTGCTCACGAAGTCTTGAACTGAGGTGCAGACCAGGTCGGTGAGACAAAAAACAATGCCAGGAAGTCGTAGTCGACCAGCGACAAGAGAGGGTGACGGAAACTCATTGAGACAGTCATAGAGCATCACCGCCAGGGAGGGATCTGGCAAGGATGAACGCAGTGTAGTGAAAGTGTTATCCGTCTCGGCCGCCTCGATGGCCCGAGGGATGCATGGTGGCACGAGATCGTTGTAGACGCTGAGGTCCACGGGTAGACAGCTATTGTAGCTGCCAGAGCGACCGGTCCAGGCAAGAATGGTGACATCACCTGAACCTGTCAAAACTTGTTCCAGGAGGCGACCGACATCGCGATCGCCTTCGCCATATATGACCGGGATGGTGAAGTTGGAGACACCAAACATGGAGTACGCGATGTCTTCCACGAAAGCAGTATGGCGCGTTGACGCCAGATAAAGCTTGTTACGTACTCGGTCGAAGTCAGGACGAAGTATAGACATCGCCTGTGCAGAAACTCCGTGGGCCGGTTGCATCTCTAAAATGATAGCAGGCGATCCTTTGTGGTCGGATAAGAAACGGATAGTGGTGGAACGAGAACCAGGATGAAGACGGACGCACTCGATGTTTCATCCCGTGCACCAAGATCGGCGGGAAGGGTTTTGTTAACACTCTGTTTCTCCCCATTAGCTGTGTGCCGAGACATAGCGAAATCGGGACTGAGTTCTGGTACAATCTTTTCGAGATTGATATGAACACACCTAAGCTAGCCCTCTGAGCGTAAAGGTATGCAAGGAGTGACCTGATAACTTCGTTCAGGCTATCCTGCTCACTGGTAGCATGTTGGTACTTGGCGAGTTGATTAGCAAGTTGTTCAACGATTTTTTCGAGATGCGCAATTTTACTGTCTAATAAACTTGTGTCAATGAACCATGAGCCGGAATGAAGATGGACATACGTGAGCTTTCATCCAGTGCACGAAGGTCGGCACGAAGGGAGTTGATGGTTTTATCGCATATAGCCAGCTTATGACGGAGCTCTTTGACCGTTTTCTCCATCGGATTCTCATCTTTTTTGTCTAGCATTAATGTCATAACCTAGCGTCAGGATTCCAATGAACGCACTTGAGCCCACATCACTTATGTGAGGTCCCTCGCGGGTATCCTCGACACCAATGTTTCCATGCTTGGCACACTACATCTCTTGTTGATACATCTGCTGTAATTGACAAGCGGGTATTGATGAGGAAGAAGTTGCACATTTTTTCGTACAATTGGACTTACAACATCAAAGTAGTAAGAAGGGAGGATATCACGGAGATTGCGAAACGAGATCATATTGTTTCTGCCCACTGCAATCTCATGGTTTGTTGAAATGGCCATGCACGTGATGGTACTCGGATGTTCGATGACAGGTCCGATTTGCTTCTGCGTTGCGGTGTCCCAGAACGAGACCGTCGAGTGATCAGAGACCGCAATGAACTTGTCATTGCTTGCCAGGGCCATGCACTGCCAGTGGCCCGTATTCTCAGTGCCGTGGATGGGCCATTGAGAGAGCCGAGTCCCTGTGGACACGTCGAGACACTTGATAATCCCTTTATGAGATAAAATAAAGAGTTGCTCGCTATTGCTGGCCCAGGCAAGCTTTTGGTTTGAGAATGAGTGGGTCACTAATGGGAAGTCGAAGAGGAGGTCGCCGTTCTGACTGTCGTAGAACAGACCGTGGTAACTCCATCTGTTGCTGTCGCCGGTAGCAACGGCAATGAGGCGTCCATCTGGCGAGAATTTGACGCTGACGATGGGTTCGTTGTGTTTCAAGGGACCGAGGAGTGGCTGGCCGGTCGAGAGTGACCAGACACGGACGGTCTGGTCACCTGATCCGCTATAGCCACCCAACTGTCGTGTCCTTTGAACTCGGTCGCCTTTTCGTAACTCTGCGCGTTCCACACGATGACTTGGCCCCCACTTGTCCAACCTACCACCCACTGTCTGTCTCGTGACACCACAACGTTGTAAACTTTTGAACTTCCCGTGTCCATTGGGGTTCCCACCTCCTTGCGATCTTCCACTCGCCAACGTCGCATCTGCCCTCCGCTGCTAGTGCTCACAAGGTGTACCCCATCGACAAGGAACGCAACCGACTGTATGGAATCTGGAGTATTTATGTGCATCGGTTTTGCTCTCTTTTGATTGGATCCGAGGCTGTTTTCATTCGATTCTTGGGTCCTCATCAGTACTGCACTCCCAAATGTCTCGCCCAAGCACTTGCCATTTATCGACTGTTGGCCGAGTGTCGAAAACATGTTCGCCAGGTATCGCAGTGAAGGAAAGAAGGATGCAGTGGTCTACTCGCGGGATTCCTTCCTCATCTATTATGTATGTGTCTTCTTATCGATAAGATGCCGTATCAGGTGATGCCCTTGCGCCCTCGCTCTTGCTCCAATGCGCCAGAGTCGCTCGAATCCTTTTCGTTCTCGATGGAGAGCAACATGCTCCAAGCTAGCTAATGGTCAGAATTCAAGAATGCCAGTGGTGAATGGGAGTTCATCCTTGTTTTCCAAAACCAGTTGTGAGTGCGCTACATGAACTTGATTTTGCAAAGCGTATTCCAGCCTTACGAATAAATTTCATCTGACACATCTCTGTCAGCATCACACCAAGCACGCCTGGGCAGCCTAGTTCATGCACTGACGATGTTTCGCCTTCCAGAACAAACAAACCAACAGGTTTTCATCAGTCGTAGAACCATTTCTGTGGAGCATGCGAGGTACGTAGAGCGAGATTGAATTTTTCAGGACTGGGAATTCAGGGAAGCAAACCCTTCGCTCTCGGCATCCAGTTTATGCAACAGATGTGACGACGTACTTGTCTGCCGTGATATGGAACCGTGCGGCGTTCGAAGTCGACCCCTCCTTTTCGGCATCAACATCTGTTCCAACAGAGTCTAGGCGTGTTGCAAAAACAATATCTTTTATCGGCTTCAAGTTTGCCTCCAAGTGTGGTATATAATTGCCTCCTTTGTTATCGTAAAGATATGCATACGGGTGTCCATGTTCTTTGACATCTAATTGCAGTGCACCGCATATAGTGGTACACTGTTGACCTCGTTGGACGTTGCAAGCTCTGGATCCCGATGGCATACAGACAGTGTCTCGTCCTCGTATCGGAAACTGTATATGCGGAATTGAACGCGCCCCTGGCTGACGAACATCGACGCCATCTTCTTGGTCTTTGCTTACGAAGTATGCTTTACTCGGGGTCAGTTTCGCACTTTTTTTTCTGTTTTCGTATGCCCGTCTTCAACGTGTTCAAGTTAGGTTCGATGGCGACCCTCTGTGTTTACCCCCTCGGAGATCTACCTCCGAGTCTGAAGCTTCGTGCAAAGGGCGCCACACTTGCAGCAGCCGCCAATGTCCTGGGAAGCCTTCTGGTTCGTGTTTTATTCCCCAACCTCCCTCCCTTTCGAACTTCAGGAAAACGGGCGTCGACGTTGATGTTCAAATCACACCGCTCACATTGCGTAACACCAGACCCAAAGCGTATGTCGTATTTGTGATGTTCAGCTTCATGAATGTATATATCGTCTGGGTTGTCTATCCCGAGATGGCAGACTGACGCTCAAGTTAGTCGACGACCTGTTTCGACGAGGGGAGTCGGACGAGCGTGTTGCCTGTTCATGTATGTTTGGGTGCCATGACGGTCAATCGTATGTAGAGCAGCAGCGGCAACCGTGGAGGACATGAAGAGAAGCCGCTGTACTGCTGGTGACGATGTGGTACAGTCTGGTAGCTCAAGAAAAGGATCTGTCGATAGGAGGAAGCGGTGAAGATGCAAAGTCGACTACTCCACTCGAGACAGCACTGTATGGCTTAAGTGATAGACGTATTTGTCTAAATTAGCAGGGGTACTTCACCGAGAATATTTAGCCAGTGAGTAACTCTTCGTGGACGTGCCTGAGGACCCATGTCAAAAGCCTGGAGTATGCTGAATTCTTTGAAGTGATGCCTTGCGGACAGGAAGACGAACTTTGTTCAAGTTCGCATTCAGATACGTTGTTTGAAAGTGGACTATGGACAGTTGCTGTAATCATTAATGGCATGACAAGGCCATTGCGTCGGACCCCTCCCACTGGCACTTTCGGGCGACTGCGAGTCGCCAGTCCATCCAGTTTGATCTATTACCGGTTACCTGTTGGCAGCGAATAAGTACTCACCCAATGGACACCATCGGCATGCCCAGACCACCCGACAAGCAAACATTGTTCCATTCGGGGGCACAACTCTGACAGAAGTATGTGATACGACATGTTACCAATAAGGAGACACGTGCGTGATAGATGAAGGTGGCAGAATTCCGCAGTCACGGGTAAACGACCGTAACTTTCTTTCCTCCGCTGCGATACTACCTAGCAAATGTCTTCAACGTTCGATCTGCAGTCAAGTAATGGCAAGTGCTTGTGCGAGATGTTCGAGAGTGCGATACTGACGAGGATCTGCCAATGGTCAGATGAAAGCAGCGTCTCCGACCAAAAGAGAGCAAAACCGATGCAAATAGATGCTCAGGATTCCATACGATCAGTTGCATTCCTCGTTGATGGGGAGCACGTTGTGAGTAGTACGGGCAGTGGACGGAAGGTTCGACGTTGGCGAGTGGAAGATCGCAAGGAGGTGGGGACTCCAATGGACACCCACTGGCAGGGACATACAATATGCAACATCGCAGTATCAGGAGACGGACGGTGGGTGGTCGGTGGGACTGACGGCGGCCAAGTGATCGTATGGAATGCGAAGAGCCACGAAAGGGTGACCGAGTTCAAAGGGCACAAGAATCAGATGACCACAGTGGACGTCTCGCCGGATTCGACGAGGATTGCGACTGGATCAAGCGATCAAACTGTCTGCGTCTGGTCGCTGTCGACTAGTGAACGACTCCTCGGTCCCTTGAAACACGATGGTGCTGTCTTCGGGGTCAAATTCTCGCCAAACGGACGTATCCTTGCCACCGGTACGTGGGGTTACGGTCAGCTCTACGACAGTCAGAACGGCGACCTCCTCGTCGACTTTCCATTCCATATCAACTCATTTTCCAACCAAAAGCTCGCCTGGTCTAGCAATAGCGAGCGACTCTTTGTCTTATCTCACGATGGGTTTGTCAAGTGTCTCGACGTGTCTACAGGGACACGACTCTCTCAATGGACCATCCCCAGCACCGACAGTATCCGGTGCATTGTCCTGGCAAGCAACGACAAGTTTATTGCAGCCTCTGACAATTCAACGGTCTCATTCTGGGACACTGCAACGCAGAAGCAAATTAGACCTGTCATTGAACATCCGGCTCCTGTCGTGTCGATGGCCATCTCAGCAAACTACGACATTGTAATGGGCAGAGGCAATGTGATCTCTTTTCGCAGCCTCCGTGATATTCTTCCCTCTTACTACGTTAGCGACGTAAGTTAAAAGCTACATGTTGGACGGTTTTCTCATTAATACCCACTTTGTTGCTTTCAGCAGACTC
>JBBPLY010000268.1:7673-23465 GCA_038090035.1 Xerocomus nothofagi | reverse complement strand
ACTGGTTGTTGGCGAAGAAAGGTGAAAAGTGCTTGACTGCCTCATCCTCGTTGAAGCCAAGGTCGTAATCGAGCAAGAAGAGAAGTTGTTTTTCCATGAGGTTTACCTCTGCGAGATCGAAAAGGGACGAATAAGCAGACCAGTGCTTGTTTTTGGGAGACGAGTCATTGAGATATTTTGCGGCAACGATGAGAGCGGCCAAAAAGACACGATGGCGGGTACAAGGCATGCCTGTAACAAGTGGCATCAGGATGGGTGAACGGTGACAACGTGGACTGACCCTTTGCCATGGGAGGGAGCTTTGAACGAAGACGCTGGAGGTAGACGAGGGTGGTGAGCAAGGTGGGTACCTGCACGTTGGATTTTAGGACGAGCTGTACGATAAAGGACTCTAAACTAGGGAGGCGGGGAGGGGTGTCGTGGGTGAGCTTGTCCGCGGTGGGTTTGACGGGGGTAGGTGGTGGGGTTGGCATGGGCGGGGATTCTGAGTGGGTGGTGGGGAGTTGTTCAACCATGATAACCTGCGCTGCCTGAAGAGCGATGTGATGGACCATTTCCAAGGAGACGCGCTTGCTCATCAGGTCAACGAAACCAGGGTTGTGGAGGGAGGTGGGGAGAAGAGAGGCGGGGTGACGACGGTCGACGGACATGTTTCGATAAAGAGAATGACTTGATAGAGATTGTCGCGGTTGGCCCGGAGTTGGGCGATCTACGCTCGTGAAACGAAGCAGGAAAAGAAAGGATCGTGCGAATTTATAAGACGCGTCGAGGTCACGAGATTCGAAAATCAACGTCGCCCTTTTATGCTCGGTCGATTCGGTTCGGATGGAAATCGACGTTCGAGTGCGGACCGTCGCCGTTTCAGATGTTGTCCTCGTCCGACTGGACGACCGCCCTTTTTCTAGTGTTCGGTGGCTGCTGCAGGTACGCCCTCGAACGAGACGACCGCAGCGTCTCAGACTGAGCGACTCGACAGCAACGCCATCACGACGGAACGACTGACGTCCGAGTACCCTCGTTCGGGCACCCTCATCACCTTCTTCCAGTTCCTCATCGTCTCTGTCTATGCACTCCCCAGTCAGCTCGCCTTCCACACCGACGCTCGGACGACGTGGCTTCCCCGGTTGAGAAAACGGAGAGTACCCCTCCTGCCTTACTTGCTCCAGGTCGCACTCTTCTTCGTGCTCTCCGTCCTCAATAACGTCGCGTTCGCATACGACATACCAATGACCGTGCACATCGTCTTTCGCAGTGGCGGCATGGTCATCAACATGCTCCTCGGCTCGCTCCTCGTAAACAAACGGTATGTCCCACGTCCCTTCACCCCTCCACTCGACCGAGCCGTGTTCCCTAGTTATACCCTCAAACAAATCCTCTCCGTATTCATAGTCACCATCGGTGTCATCCTCACCACACTCTCCGCCTCGAATCACAAACCCTTTGATGCACGGCCGACCGACGTCGCTGTCTCCCGCTATGCACAGGGCGTGTCCATCCTCGCCCTCGCCCTCCTCCTCTCCGGACTCCTCGGACTCATGCAAGACTACGTCTTTGCGCGATACATCAAGCCCTCGGAGACACACACCCACGACACCCTCGCACAGCCGTCCTGGCAGGAGAATATGTTTTACCTCCACTCCCTCCCCCTCCCCTTCTTTTACTTCTTCCGCCACAGCATCGCAACCGAGCTCACCCGGTTGAGCGCTAGCCCAACCATATCTCTCCCCTCCCTCCCCCTTGCCGATAACCTGCCCGTTCTGCCTTGCATGCTCTTGTACCTCTGCGCGAACACGCTAACACAATTGTTCTGCGTCATTGGTGTCAACAGGCTCACGGGCCGTGTTTCGTCGCTCACGGTAACGCTCATCTTGACCGTACGCAAAGCCATGTCCCTTCTTCTCAGCGTCGCCGTATATGGCCGCCAAGCGAACGCCATGATGTGGGCCGGCGCTGCACTCGTGTTTATTGGTACGGTCGGGTACTCTGCCAGAACGCGCACAATGGCAAAGGACAAGGAGGACTGACATTCGATACAATTCGAGGGGTTCTGTTACTATTTTGGATTCGATGGTAGACGTGCGCATGGACGGTGCTCATCATAGACATAAAGTTATTAACGACATTATTGCAAGACAATATCGTGTACAAGGCAGACTCCGCGCGATGGACAAGTAGATACGATGAGCAGGTCATAAGGTCTAGATTTAAGCCTCTTGACCTGTCGCAATATCCCATGTCTTTTTGATCAGCTCGGCGGCAGGATCAGTGGAATCTTGAATCTTTGCGAAACCGACAGTGCTGAGCGTCGTCGCATAGTTGCGCAGGTACGGCGCATACTGGGATATGATCGTTGGACTAAGCCCGGATATTGCAAAGTAGAGGAGAGACGGACCATTCTGCAAAAGTGTCTATACCGCCCCCAAGTTTCCCAGGCTCTCCACTCGTCGTTAGACCACGTTAGACGTTGTTCCCAAGCTTCATCTCCAATCACGCCACGTGCACACGGATTCTGGTTAGCATCGCCCGGCGAGGGTGCGAGACACGACACGAAGCCCTCGATCGTCCGCGAAAGTGCGCCCTTTTGCTCGCGAGTCAGACTCGCAAACGCTTTCAAAGCGGTGATGAGCTGAGGACTCTCCGCCGAGTCATCTAATCGAGGTAAATCCATGCACTGCTCAAAAGACGGAACCATTACCTTGTTCGATGGGCTTCACTTCCCCGTCCACCTCCATACTCGCCTCATCCGCGCCACCACTCGCCTTGACACGCGCAATACTATCGTCCTGCTCCTTCCTTAGCGCTGCTACCTTCCTCCTCGCGACCATCACTCTCCCGTTGGCCTTGTCCAAAGCACCCTTGATCAGATCCCATTCAAACGCACCGACGGACAATGGGCCCGTTCCTGCCCCATCCTCGCCACCACCGCCCGCTGAATTTCCAAACGTCCATGCGATAACCTCGGTAGGATCAACAATCTGGTATTGCATCAGCTTGTCGAACACGATCCCGACCATTTGTCGACTCCTCTTCCAAAACGCAAAGACAGCGTCAAGTATGTCCGTTTTGGCCTCCATGTCATAGCCACCACCTTGCGCAGGATCGGGATTGGCAAGACCGCGAAGAAGGGGGAGATACCGCTCAATGGCATTGAGCAGGTGGGAGAAAGAACGACAGCCAATTGAAAGCAGAGATTGAACGGCTATGGAACGAATCATGGTGTCGATGGACATATATGGATGTGGAGCAGATGGGGTCGACTCGAAAGATATTTTAAGGCTGTCGAGATGAGATATGACTTCCTCGGGGCGGGAACGACCACGGAGGAGGCTGAGGATAGACTGGGCGGCATCGTAACAGGGATTCGCTGTGTACCACGAGTGAGAGGGTAAAGATTGGAGTGTATTGAATGAACCTACAGGGATCCTCATATTCAAAGTTTGGGCCAGGGGGTTGAGTAGTGATCACGTTCGGGTCGATTTGCATGGGCTCGAGAAGGGTTTTAAGAATCCGGTCATGATACGACAATCGTACCTCGAGCTCAATTGCTCGACGCACAAAGGACCGCTTCGGATGCTGTTCCACCAAAGCAAGGTCTGGGAGCCTGTTTCACAAGGTCGAGCACCGTCAGCATAATCCGAGCAGCACGAGGTAAAACCGCCCACCATTCTTCCCACACCCACTGGAACCCAAAGTTACTCATATGCACAGCGAACCACTCAACGAAACGACGGGAAACTTCAGGGTCGAGTCCGTCACCAAGGGCGGTATACAGCTTTCGGATGGACTTGCCAACCGCCGGACCGACAGTAGAGGGCGATAGTTTACATATTTCGGTGATGAGCGCAATGTAGTAGATTGATTTTTGAGGTGACTCGGGAAGGAGGAACAACGAGCCAAGGACCGTCTGATAGGACGGTGTGATACCAACGACACGATAGTTGGGTTAAAAAAGGGCTTACCTCGATCACAACACTCTCGAGGAGCCAGTTCTTGGCATTCGGATCCTCCTCAGTAACGGCTGGTGCCCCGGATCTGAGCTTGAATGTGCCTGGTACGCACCACTTGGGGTACTCAAGTAACAGTCTAGCACACTCCTTTCGGTTGACCTCGAAAATTTCGACCATGTCACGGATGTTGGAGCGAATGAGGAACCCGGAGATGCTTATAGGCTCTGGGGCCACCTATTAGCGATGTTAATACGAAGAACGAGCCTCTCAAAGGCGCGTCAGAACGCACCGTATTATCAAAGAGGCGGAAAAAGTACTCGGGCCATTCTTCTTTTTTCACCTGCGCATCCTCGCCCGCGTCTGTCGCAAGACCATCGAGTTCGATGACTTCGGGTGGTACCAGGATGGAGGGCAGCTCGAAAGGCGAAGAGATGGTGGGGTCTAGGTCCGGGTAGTCAAGATATGGCTGTGGAATGCTACTCCAAGCATCCAAGAATTCAGACGATTCAAGTGCCTTGAGTACTGTGAGACCGCTCTCAAGAAGCTGTGAATGCACAATAGGTAAGTGGAAAAAAACGAAATTTAACAAGACATACCTCTTCTGCGTTTGCGAGAAGCGCAACATCGGAGGATTCGAGAGACATCACAGGCTGGACGAGGACTTTGGAGGAGACGACGGATTCGTTGAAAGTCTGAATGGCTTTGATAATCTCAGCCGTATTGGGCGACGAACTCTTGCTGATGACAGATCCAGCCTTGACGTGATAGTTTGTGAATGAGCAAGGAGAGGAAAAGGGGAGACATACGATGAGCAATCCTTCAGTAGCACACAGAGCCGCGTTTTTCCCTCGTCCATACGATACGCCGAACTCGTCGAGGACGGCAGCGAAGGACTGGAGAAGTGCAGACATGGATTCGATGGAAACAACTTGAGCGACCGTCAAATGGGCGAAGAAATGTATCTAGTTGAGCAATCAACATGGGTGATCGGTGTTCGTGTTTGGACGTACGCAGAGACGAATATCTCGCCACGCCAGCTTGTCTAGGTAGCCCTGGAAGCCCTTCCAAAAATCTTCGAGAACTAGCTTTCCAAGCGAGGGCATGGCCGAGGACCCGGACGTTTGCACCGTCTCCGTCTCGGAAGGTGCTGGGTCGTGCAGCAAACGGAGCAGGGCTGCATAATACGGAATCTTGTACGGCTGCTCTATGACGCTGTGCTAGGTCAGCGATGAATGAGCAGGAAACTAGGCTGTACACTCACGCAAGGCGAATGCCTTCAGATATGGCCGCGACGGTGACAGGCGCCTCACGAACTTGTTTGGCAACCCGAGGAACCTCTTGGGCAGGATCCTGGCGGGTCACGTCAAGAGGAGGCGCTCGTGGCGAGAGAGGAGCTACTCACGACCTCGCCCATTTTGACGACGATGTTTTTGACGACCTGCTCGGGGGATTCGTGTTCCCGGCGACGGTCATGATAATCGTAGTCGTCTGTAGTCAAGGTTCATTGACACGAAATCCAACGTTGGTTTCGGCGGTAAGACCTCACCTCTCTCTCTGTTGTGCCGTCGCCGGTGAGCCCCTCCTCTGTGCGGTGGTCTGTCGTAGTTCATGGACTGTTTTTTTTATATTTTTCTCTGCTGCTGCAACTGCTGGCTCGGAAGGGCAGAGAAAGTCATTCGCCTGTCACGTGCAGCCACTTTGCCTCGCCGACCGATCGCTCGGTTTGATTGAATTTTCTTTTTTTTTTGCTGGTACACAGGGCGAGTCTCTTTCTTACCATCTTCACCGAGAAATGTTGACGGACGGTCTCCAGGCATGCAATGGGCCTCGTCAAGACTCGCTCGTAGCGCTCGTCTAGTGATTTCATCGCGTCAACCCTCACTGCACCCGGCCGTCCGTTCCGTCTTCTCTTCCCACTTCGTACGCTCGTCTTTGCAGGCATCTATCAAGCCTAGACGTTTGCATTCAGACGAGCCATGCTCCGAAAACCCAGCTGAGATTCTTCATACCTCTCAGTCGTCATCCGATTCACCACCGCACCCGCGCGAGTCCCGTTCCCTGCAAGTTTCCGACCCTCCCATGTCCTCGTCCACAGAACCGCGTCATACTCCCGAAAACCTCGCAATCCCTAGTTTACTCGCTCCCCAGCGCCTTGCGATACTTGCTGCCAAAGCCGTCCGTCTAGCCTGCAGTACTGGCGCGCTTCGTGACGCACACTTCATCATCAACTCTCTGCATTCTTCCAACCACGCAAACGCCCCACAGCACAGGCACATCAAACTCCCTTTCATGCCCGCTTTCGAATTCACTCCCATCACTTTTGACAAGCCCGTCTCCCCGAGGCTTTCTGCCCATGTCATGTTGCATCACGTGATCCGCAATGACTCCCCTCTCAAGGCATACGAAATTGCACAGATCTTGATGAGGAAAGGTATCCCTCTCCGGCAGGCCTCTCTCGTCAAAGTGACGGAAGCACTCTTGGAAGCCCCTCCGACCGTATTCAGCGTGCTCAAGGAGAAAGGCACCTCCGTGTTTCGTTCCCCTGGGTCCCTCCCAGACAGTCTTCCTATCAGCCCCGATGCGATCGAGGATGATGGCCTCCGCTTTGCATTGTCGCTCTTGCTTAAAGCTCGGGACAATAGACGGCAGTGTTCGGACCGTGCTTTCGAGGTCCTTGTCAACTTTTGCCTACTGCAGGGCGAGATCATCATGGGATCCTTGCTCTTCGTTCTCCTCGTCAAGGATTATGAGTCAAAAGCGCAGAAAGCGCAAGAAATCAAGACGAGGATAACACAACAGGAAGTATGCCAAGGGGTCGCTTCGCCGCAGCTGGTCGATCGTTGGAAAAAGCTTGTCCGTTCGAGAATACCTTCCAAATGGCTACTGAAAGCTATCACTCAGCGATGCGAGGAAGACCTTTCTGATGAATCTGAAGACCACAAAGAGGCTCTACAGGCTCTCGCCAATTTGGCGGGGCTTGTTGACAGTCGGTCTATGCCCTTTTCCGATATATCCCACCTGCTACGAGTGCTTTACTCCTGTCCGAAGCTTTCGAACACAGTCGTGATCGTAGAAGGAGACTCTGAACGGAAGACTAATGCACATCGATATTTTCATCGCGTCATTTTCGGTCTTTTGCAAAGTCTCCCAACGAAAAATGCTAAAGATCCACCAGCCAAGAACCTAGGCAAATGCAAACATGTAATGCCTCCCTTGTCGCTTGAGACATACAACACTCTCGTGCACTATGCTTTTCGTCATCGGCTCTCTGTCTCGCTTGCGCGGAATGTTCTTCATCACATGGAACATGTACGACGACCTAATCTTAAGCCCGATATTACTACGTACAACATTATCGTACGGAGCAGCACGCTTTTGAGGCGAAACGACGTTGTTTCCTTGGCTCTAGCAGAACTGCGGAAACTGAAGGAGAATAACAATCATGGAATCACGGTGCCATCGAGCCCCTCCCACCGACGTCCTCGCCTCGGCTCTAGCAGTCAGTCGCTTTCTGAACTCCTGGCGATATCTCCCATATCTTCCAGCGTCCCAGCGGACATGTACACATTGACCTCCTACATTACACACCTCACATCGACGGGGAACCCGCATGTCGTTGCTTCCATCCTCTTCCATGTCCTTCCTGAATTGGCTATCATCGATCACCCGGCGTGGGGAGACAACCCGCCCAGCGCCCACGAACGTGCCATGATGGCACGCCGCGCACGACAAGAAAGGCTCTACCGTGCAGTCAGCCTCGGACCTCATTTCTTCACTTCTGTCCTCAATGCGCTCAGCAAAGCAGGTAAGACGGGCCTCGCAGAACGTGTCTGGCTCCTTGCGAAACAAGCCGAGAAAATCAGTTGGCTAAAGGGCGGAGACGAGGGTCTCGAGGTTGTCGAGGGATGGTGTCTCCCGGTCCATGCTTACACGATCATGATGCAGGTGTATACGGCAGAAGCACGAAAGGGCTTTCGCGTGCGCACTCGCCTGCCGATCACGTCGCTCGAGACTAGGGACCACAAGTGGCAACCACACACGAGCAGCAAGGACATAGCCAAAGGGTGGGCGCGCTATATTCTTGCCAAAGACAAGATCGCCAGCAGACACAGATCGAGGAGGGCCCTCGGGCTCCGCATGGGCGCGGTGCTCTATCGCTCGATGTTCCGCGCAGCACGCAATATCTATGATACCCTCACACGCATTGTCCCGAGCGCACAACCTCGCATATATAATCTCCAACCGGATGCTCGGTTCTTCAATGCTGCGCTGGAGATGTTTGGACGGCAGCCTGGCATGATGCGACGAGCTACGAAGGCGCGACCTGCACATTGGCGGCAGAAGGAGAGGAAAGCGATGATGCGGTATTCAAGGCGAGGCGTCGTTCCGCGGAATTGCAACCCGTTTTTACAGCGGGTCGTTTATGGGATGTTGGACGCTGGATTCGAGGTTCCGATGGCGTACAGACGGCTGTTGCTTGGGACCGGGGTGTGGGTGTCAAACCGACCTCGCGTTGCAGTGGTGAACCGTCAGCCGCTTGTGTTCTCGAGGCCAATGAAGCGGTTCCTGCCGCATGCTTTGCCAGTGCACAAGGAACGCGGGCTTCCCATTCGACGGTCGGAGTGGAAGAAGGCGGGTCACGGATGGAAGCATCGTAGACGACGTTTACTAGGGCCGAAGAGGAAAATGGGGATATCTCAACGGACGTGAAAAGTTAGCTAACTGTGTAATAGGATAGGGAAATCATCGCATTGAGTAGACTGGAGAGCATTCATCATGAAGCGACATTGTCTAGCTCAGCCTTCCGAAAGGAGAGAATCATCATCCGTCTGTTAAACTCCCGCTCTTTCCACTCTTTGCCAACCTCGCAGAGCATTTCCGAGATCTCGTCTGCAAATGCCACCAGCTCCTCCCGGTTGAATGGCCTATGCCTGTTCTTCACGGTGATCACGACGACGACTCGGTAGCCCTTTTCGAGATCGCGCTTCGCCTTGCGGAGCTTATGTTCCAAATCGGCCTTGGCGACCCCCCAGGTGAGTTGTACCTCCTTTGGCTCCTCGCCCACTTTGGCTCCTTTCCTCGCCGCCTTCTTCATCTCCCTATACCGTGCCTCCACCTCGTCGCGCGTCGTCATGCGCACGATCGGCTCTGGGGTCGACGTGACGAGCTCGATGACTCGCTTCTGTCGCGTCTCGAGGAGGTCTTTGAGGCTCTGTTTCGTCCGAGAGAGTTTATTCGTCTCGGGGTCGATGACGAAGACGTGTTCGAACGGGATTTGACGGTTGGTCGGGCGGCGCTCGACGAGGGTGGACCGCGTGTGGTCGGGTTTGGGTTTGACCGAGTTTGAGGTGCCCGTGGTGGGTCCGGGATTGGGTGCGGCAGATTCAAAGCGGCGTTGGGCGAGTGGCGCGCGAGGTCGGCTGGTGGGGGTGGAGATGGATCGGGTGGGGGGTATACGGGGTTTTCGGTGGACTGGGGGCATGAGCGTTCGGAGGTAAAGTCGCGTGGAGATAGCTCGTGGATTATTCAAGTTTAGTTTTCTTTTAACGCGTTCGTGATATGAACAGACTTACAGAGGAGCTCCATGATTGGAACTTGAGTGATGAACCGAACGCCTAGTACCTCTTGGAAGGCGGTTGTTTGTCCTTGTTAGGTTCAGAAGGTCTTGCATAACGCGTACATACAAAACAACCTGACGCATTTTTCATCCGCCTCGTTTGACCTTGTTTCTTTCTTCCATCGTCTTCTATCCATGGTGAGTACAGTTTGGACACCGTTTATCGATACCCTTTGATATGATGATATTGAAATGTACACTTTGCGAGCGTGGGGACGTTGCGGTCCAGCCTCTCCTTCGTTCAGCATGTTGGCTCGTTTTGATGCTGCGTGCATATACGGACGCAGGGGTGGGCGCTTCTGCGCGATGAGAGTGTGTGGTTATAGTTATTTGATCAACCTTTTGTTTTCTTCCCTCATCGACCGTTCACTGATCAGTGTGCTCACGATATCCGTTCTAGGACACGAGATTGATGCGACCTGACGATGAGTGAGTAGACTTTCTGTTTCTTACCTCTGTTCGTTCGTCGGTGGGATGATGGAAAATGGATCGAGTACGGGGAAACACTTGTGGTTCCAGTCTCTCCTTGCTCTGCTTCCCTCCTCGTCCTGAGGAGGTATGCAAACGGGTGGGGATGCAGGCGTTCCGTGCGATGAGGGCTTATCGAAGTTATAGTTATTTTGACCGACCAACTTGGTACCATCATATCGTAATTCAGAATTGCTAACGTGCTCATCCAGATGCGATGGACGAGTCGGAACGTATGCTAGTATGTTCTATGATCCTACGTAAAGTATAACGATAAGCACGTCCTTGCAGCCGGATTCTATGCCTGTAGTGACTAGCCGACGATATAATAATTTTCCTACCAAGGTGACGTCGTGAGCTAGGACAGCCCGCCTTTCTCCCACCTCTGTTCCCGCCTGAGAGCGGTCGTCCGGAATAGCCAGGCGAGATTTTCATACACGACAAATGTGACACACGTCCCAGGAAGGACGCGAACCAAGTTTGTTGCGAGGCCGCGGTAAAAGCCTGGAAAGCCTTCGCCTTTCCATGTTCGTTTGATGACGGTGGGGATATCAGGGTACAAGTCCATCGTGGCGTTGTTCTACAGTGGGAGAGAACAAGTGAGAAACGTTGGACGGACGAGAGGAGAGGGGTGTCGCACTTGTAGGCGCGAACGAATGACTTGGTACGGGTACGTCACCGAAAGCGCAAACAACTTGCTTGCGCCTGACATGACGGTATAGGACGTGTTCGACTGTATGCGAGGGCGCAGTGAATCAAGGGGTACGCAAGAGCACGGGTCATGCGTACGAGTTTATCATCCTCTGGGGTCATTGTTTTCCCTGCCATTGCGAACCGTTTTCGTTTCTGGTCAAAGCCCCACCGCTTCATCTCTTCATAAGCCATGAATTGTATTGCGCCACTGCTGACGCCGACGAGTGCGAGCGATGTGCCCTTCCATAGACCGCGTAAGCCCTCTGCGTTGTATACGGACGAGAAGCCGTCTGTGACGAAGATGCCTCAGAAGACGCGAACAGTCGATGAGAAGCACGCACGCCAAAGTCCTCTGTAGGACATGGGGTCGTCTGCACGGGTAGTAAACATGCGTACTTTGATGACCCAGATCGGATTGGTCATGATAGCAGTCACGGCACCTGTCAGTTGTGTCAGGACGTGATTCGTGCAGCAAAAAGAGGAGTGGCGAACTTGCTTGAGCAGAACAGAGCAGGTAAGCACCGGGGGATAAGCGGAAGGAAGGGTCGTTCCCGGAGGCGCGTTTCTTGAGCATATTGTAGCTGGCAAGATGTGCGATGAGCAACGAGACGCGTTTTGGGAGCGTCGAGTACGAACAAGAGAAAATAAAGACCCCAACTAGAGGCATTGCCGGCGATGTTCGGACCTATGCCGCGATAAAGACCTTTCCAGCCTTGCTCTGCGTGTATGTTTTGCAGAGCGTGCCAGATTTGCTTTCCGATACCACCTCGAGGACTGGAGGTGGACACTTGGAGTTTGACTTTGAGAAGGTCGAGGGGGTGCATGCAGAGGACGGCGGCGACGCCTGCACCGAGGCCAGCTGCCGCATGGTCCTGTGAGGGGGTGAATGGGAAGATCGACGGGCGAGAGGGAGTACAGACCAAGGCAGCAGTCGGAAAGAAACTGGGCGGGTTCGCCATCAAGTCGCAGAGGGTGCGTTACATAACCCCAACGTCCTCCCGTGATGAAAATTGTGCATGCGAAGGCGGACCTATTCTAATCGAGTCCTCCCTCGAGTCGCCTATTAGTGGCACGAGTTACGACCCCTTCCTTCCTTCCTTCCTTCCTTCCACCATGCGCATCGCCCTCTCCGTCTCGTTCGCCGTGTCCGTCAGTGCCGCCTCCCTCCTCGCCCATCGAGTCCCAGTCGGTCCATTCGACAGACGCCAAGTCAGCGTCGGATCCCAGTCCCCAGTCCCCTCCCAATGCACTTCCACCTGCAATCCGGTCAACGACGAGGTCAGCTTGGTGAGTCTCCCCACCTCAGAGTTGCAAACTTCCTCCTAGTCTACCGCTAATTTTCCCTTCTAGGGATGCCCCGTCACGGCATGCTGCACCACTACCTTTGAGAACCAATACTACAACTGCCTCGACTGCATCGGCAAGGTGCTCAACGCGACCAACTACGCGACAGCCCAAAACGACCTCAATCGTACGTTTCACAGTTCATGCGTCCCATCCGAACGACGCCCACTCATGACGTGCGTTTCGTTCCCCAGTGCTTTACACCACCTGCGTGGACATGGGCTTTGTCCTGCCCCAACTGGCCTTGCCCGGCCAGCCAGCCAGCGGCTCGGGCTCGAGTGCTGATCCCCATACCCCCTCGACTGGTTCTGTATCCGCAATGGTCCCGTTCCCGACGACAGCAGGCGGTGTTGCACCCTCCGGCTCGAGCACGACCGCAACGGGAGCAGCAATCAATGCCAGGTGGCCCGATGTGCAGACGGTGGCGTCGATCAGTGCAGCGGTCCTCCTTGGAACTACTAGGCTATGGTAAGTATAACAGGAGGAAGCAGAATCGGAAAAGTGGCACTTTTCATCATCGGACTTATCGCATAAGCTCAGGACTGGGACTATCATACACCTTCGTTTATTATCTCGGACTTGACACAAGGGGTTACGGATACATATGTGGAACCATTCGAACTCGATCTCTCAGAAGTAATCGAGAGCACGGTACATGGGTCATACGATTGCAGTAAGGACCGTCAGACATTCGTTAAAATATTCACGTACAAAAGATAATTAATAACCTTTCATACGTTCGTTTACAGACGTGCATCTTTCGATTTGCCTGCCCAACAACAAGATACCGTAGTACTTTATCCGTGCCGTAAATGACAGCGCCGAGAAGTGAGGTGACCCTGCCTTGTGTACTCGCATTCTGAACGATCAGGTCTGTCGCATCTTGCGAGGTAATTAACGCACAATATTGCTCATCCGGTGAGTCTCCACGCTGGACACACCTCTGCACGTATGACGGCTTGAGAGCGAAGGAGCTTCTCGAAAGCCATACGTCGATCGGTCCACCCGATGTGCAACCAAGGCATTTATACCTGCTGCGCTCCCAAGCGTTTTCTACCGCTCGTAATTGAAGTTACAACCCTTGACCAACCTTTGTCGACGCTGTTCTGGCCATTGGTGAATAAAACGTTTGATAGCCTTGTAGGGACGACATCAGATCAGGGCATGAGGAAGACTAGGGAACGAGCTGGCACAATGCCCCCAGACCCCGACGGAAACAAGAATGTCGCGTATGTCGGTTTGACAAAGTGCTCCACAAATATTCTGTGTGTTATCCGTCTGCTCCAGTTCCAAATGTCTGGCATCCTACTAACACAGAAGGAACGAAGACCACGTACTTCTTTTCAGTGACCGCTGAAGTGCCGTGTACTTCTTTCCTTCGGGGAGTTAGGAAAAAGGCAATGACCCCGCCGTTCAACAACCGTCCACGAAAACCGCACATCGTGAAACGGACAAGTTCGAGATTGAGCATGGGCTACGTGGATCAAGTCGGACATGAGCGACCCGATACCGATCTACGACACAGCGCAATCAGATCGACAGTTCAACGACGCCACCAGCGTGGCGCATCGTCAGTGCGTTGTCGATTGTAGTTGGGTCCTACTAGCGGTGAGTGGCCTGATCCAGGACTCACCCGAGTTCGTCATCGGGCTCCTGTGAGATCCGTTGCCCATTCTCTTCGCGGCACCGACCGGACTTCGGGTTAGATCTCTTGCACGAAAGATGTCCGGCGGCTTTGTGGGTTCGCCTGTGCCCGCCGCTGTAGCACGGGTCACATCGGGCCGACATATTAGAGTCCGAGGTTCGTATGATCGGTTCCGCATTCCCGGCTACGCATTCCACATTAGGCAAGCTTGTTATGTGGATCAACGTTGTTGGACTGTTTCCGACGTGCTGGCATCGGCCTCATCCACGGTGAGTCTTGTAATACATGGCTCTCCAGATTGAGCAAGGTACCACGTGCCTGACACGTCTACCCGCACTGTCAAACGAATTCGCTTGTACATGGAAAGTCCCCGATAACCCAGGCGACAACCAGCATGGGCGAGGGGACGCACTATGTCATGAGACTTGTCCGACACTGCGACTTGGCAACTAATATATGAATTGCCATGGTGTAACCATCCCGAAATCTCCTGACATTGACCATATTTCGTGGTCCCGGGGTGATTCTCGCGTGCCGCCGTGTGGAGAATGCTTCGCACAACAGGATTCATGATGAAAAAGGTATGCATTTACCTATGTTATCACGCGTCTTGCAGCAGAAAGTCCTGCACGAAACCCCTCTCCCGCTCCGGTACCTGGCTAGGATAGGAATGTATCGGGCAGAGTAGCAGCTGGCTTTTGTTGATGAGAGTTCTATAGATCGCCGCACGACGTGTCGCGGTCGTGTCTCGTCAGTTCGAGGCACCAAAAGCACAGCATCGAGCCTTCTTTGTGCGTGGTCGACGGTGAGTTCCAAACTTGTCGTGGATTCGATCATTATTGCAGATCGGCTTCTCGGTTCACCCTGAACTTACACTTTGTGAGGCTCCCCACACCGCAACGTCGATGGGGTCCTTTTGTACAGGGACGCTCGTCGAGTCTATCATTGCTGCAAACTTCAAGCTTCCATCCCAGAGTTCCAGGAACTGATTCGGGGTAGGTAGTGCATTGTTATCATTTGACAAATGGGATCCGGGGGTCGATAGTAAGTGATACAGAATGCGTATCGGATTCCCATGTACATACTGCCTCACTCTCCTGACCTACCCATGGAGCTCGCTTTCTCGGTAAGCAAGAATACTCTTCGTAGGAATGGTGATCTATGCACGGGGCCGTCGGTCGAAAAGGCATAATCACCACATTGCTTCAGGCGCTGTATCCCCGACTCGGGACTCGCTTGGTTGGTACTAGTGCTCGTGGTGCACATTGTGGCTATATATCATATACGACACCTGTTCTTCTACTCGGAAGTGGCTCACTACATGCCATGTTGTGACAGTCATATGTGCAGTAGACAACTTTGTCATGCAGGTCGCACTCTGAGCGAGTCTACTAAGTAACTAAGCGATTGTGTAATTGCGAGTTTGTATGTTCAAGTTGGAAGGCTTTTGATCATGAGAAGCTTGACGCCTTGAGGCCTCTGAATCATTACAATGAGATGTGTTAGAAACATGATGTACAACATTCCATCCAAGGGCGATCGATTGATCAAGAAGGGAAAGAGACCACAGAGAATTACAAAAAACAGCAAGAGCCAGGGTTTGTAAGCCTCGACCACTTTTCCTTTGCCCGCTCAGTTATTGAAGAAGAGTACCGAGAAATCCGTTAAATCATCCACAAACAGGGCAGCCTTCCGTACATCCATTCGTTCACAGACGTGCATCCTTCGGTATCTTGCGAATCGCCTGCCGAACACCAAGATCTCCAAGTACATCCTCCGCACCAGCGAGGATAGCATCGAACGGTGACGTTCGGTGGAACTATGGATCGACGAATCAAAAGTCAGATCAGGGCGACAAGAAGAGGGGACGATAAAGGGGGACGAGTCACGTCACCAGCCTACAGCGTATACGCACGTTCTCGATGATCCTTCCCATTCCACTCACTGTAACACCCCGTCCGCCAAATATTTGCGTCGCATCTTCGGCAGTTTCGCGACCGGAGCGCGAGATGAACCTGTAACACGTCAGTGGAGATGTCAACGAACTGAATGCATGGAATCGGACGCACTTTTTAAGA
>JBBPLY010000267.1:0-26582 GCA_038090035.1 Xerocomus nothofagi | reverse complement strand
AGAGGATAATAATAGAATTCACACGAAGCGGAAATGAAAACCATGAGGTATGACATCATAGGTTCTAGACCTAATCATGTGTCAATGTCCCATGATCACGTGCAACTGGTCATGTGATTTTGAAAGATAAATTTTGACTAAGTCTGAAGGTGAAGGAGCGTAGTAAAAGTTAGATATAACTGGTGTTTATAACAAGAGCCCCCAGTTATCAAAGAAACAGATCAGAGTGTAAGACAGTTTTGACCAAGTGTTGCGATTCAGGGGCCAATGTGACACAACAATATGTGATCGACATTGCCAAGTCCCCTTGACCATGATTATGCACTCGGATCCAACAAATCAAATGATGAGAGCCTAACTCAGGTATGAGGAGAGTTGCCTTAAGTTCCTGTGATGAACTGCATAGAACCAAGTGGTCAAAACTGAGCAGAACTCAGCTAAGACCACCTAGCTTTTTATATTACAAGGGACAGTGCACAGACCAAGCTGTGCATGTACAGAATTACTACATAAGTATATAGTATGTGGCAGATGGGGATCAAATAAGAAGTGTTTGTGTGAAGAGGATAGAAATAGAATTCACACGAAGTGGAAATGAAAACCATGAGGTATGACATCATAGGTTCTAGACCTAATCACATGTCAATGTCTCACAATCATGTGCACTGGTCACATGACTTTGAAAAGTAGAATTTTGACTAAGTCCAAACGTTAAGGAGCATAGTGAAAAGTTAGATATAAGTGGTGTTCATAACACAGACATTCCAGAGTTGCTGGAGTAAGTGCAGAAAAGAGCAGATCATAATATACAGTATGATAGAAACCAATATCTTCCTTTTAGTGATAGTTCGAGAGTCCAGGGTTGCCCAAAGGGCCCTTTGAATTGTCCAAAAGTAGAAAGCTAACATCATGAATCCCTCTTCAGATTAAAAATTTTGAAGGGGTCAATTTCAGATCCTGCCCCCTTGGTGTTCAGCATCTTGGTGTACCCTCCTTTCCGGTCAGAATTTAATCACATTTATTCAATTCTACTGTATTTTTTGCCCACGGAAAGTCATCCAATAACCCAGCTAACTAGAATGGACGTCGCATGTAATAGAGTCTACTAATAGTCATCTAATATATAACGTTTATGTGGTGACACACAGGCGATGATTTCATGCTCCGCCCAGATTACAGATCAAATCCACAGCCATGTCGGACGTTCGAACACTCCTCAAGGCAAAACGACAAGAGATACGGGTTGATCATCCCTCAGCATCCTACACGTCTAATGGACAGTTACGTTGCGTCGTTTGTGAGACAACTATCAAACATCCATCTGCGTGGGACGGACATCTGGGGAGCAAAGCCCATCGCACAAATGCAGCCCGCATTAGGGAGGAGGAGAGGAGGCGGAAGGAGTTGGAGCTGGAAGAAGCCAAACGTCTCAAGAGAAATATACCTGAGGACGATATAAACGGGGACATCAGAAGTGCTGCAAGAACCACCTCAGCACCTCATTTATCGACGTCCAACTTACCCTCGAATTTCTTCTCTAATCCATCACAGGCGCCTGTTTATTTGTACAATGACTTGGACGACGAAGATGAGGGGGATGAGGCGGCAGCTATTCCCAAACCTACAAGCGGACGTGGAGACTCTACACTCGACCAAGAGTGGATACATTTCCAACAATCTGTCCTCAACGCTCCCGACGCACCCGCAACCTACGACCGCGCCACATTTTTTGCGGAGCCTGAGCTTGTCTCGAACCCATCCGAGGGTTTCCCTACCCATGATGCCCAGCCCGTTACAAGAGTAGATGAGGACGAGAGGCGGAAAAAAGAACTTGATGAGCGAGAATTGATCATGGACCGCCTTAGGGATGAGGAACATGCGCAGGAGGAAGCGGATATGAGAGTCGCTACTATGAAAAGCAAGTTAGAGGCTCTGCGGAAGAGACGAGAAGCATCTCGCTCCGCAAAGTCAAATGTAGGAATCGTTTGAGTTGTATTCTGGGCTCAGCGCCGGCATGCGCACTTGTACTCCCTCGCAACAAGATTCGAGAACCAATATGTAACAGTCTCAATACCCGGATAAGGTTTGCTTGCGAGTATAAGGTGACCGGTAACTTTCGTTCTCCTGGCGCAGTCGTTGTAACTAGTCTTCCTCGGAGTCGCATGACAGTAAGCTATACGAAAATTATACTCGGTAACTACAGTACATGTAAATACGGATAGTGCACAACTTGAATTAAAAGTGGTTCTCTGAAGAAGTTGGACCGGCAGCGAGAACACCCGTGATCGATTGATCAGATCCATGTCATGTTTTGAGTAGAAGCAGAGCGCATGCCACGAGTGCTTCAGTACACCAATAACAGATCGACTACGTCCTCAGAGGTTTGACAGAACATTGTTTAAGATTGCGCAGATTCAAGCTCGGAAAAATATTCTAAGATCGCTATGCAGGCGTGCGTTGTCTCCCTTCGCCGACACTCTTCGAGATCCCATCACCTCTCTCACTCGCACCCCAGTCAGCCCAATCTACACCCTGCTTGTGCACCATCATCAACGCGAGCATAAGCGGCAGGTACCACAAGCTAGTGTGGAACAACGATCTCGCTTGTTTTTCCCCACAGGAAAGCCAAAATGCAGTAGCGGATCTAACCCAAAGGCAGTTGGGTAAAAATGAGGTCAGAGCGAATGTCCACGTTGTGAGGCCAGAGAGCGGCAAAAGTATCGAACATATCGGTACCAAAAGTAACGTGTGTCGCAGGCTGACCACAGCGTTTTTTTTAGGAGAGAGGACGGATAGCATTTTATAGCCGGCTTGAGCGTAAGATGCCCGTAGGAGGTGAGACAAGGCGTTGAAATGGGGAAATTGCCAACTGAAAAGCAGCATAAACAACGAAAAAGCGCCAAGGGGGTTGTTGATCATGGATATGTCGGGAGGGATGTCTGTGAGGAATGGTGGAAGGAAGAACGTGACTGGGTAGTCCGACGTTGGAAGCAGTTTGCCACCACAGGCTGTCCAGCCCATTAAAGGAGGTAACCCACCAACGACAGCGCCAACCCACGTGTTCGAGATACTCTTGCGCTTTAAATAAGTGTATAGACCCGCATACAGACATATATTAGCCGCGCCAATAGCAGCCGTCAATGGATTCGTCATGGTCCATAAGAGTATAGGCCCACTGATGCCAGTCGCAATGGCGAAACAGGTTGCGTGTAGGGGGCTGATTGCGCGCCGCACCAGCGGACGCTGGCGAGTGCGAATCATTTGCGCATCGTAGGGGACCTCTTGCAGTTGATTCAGCGTATTTGCTGACGCCGAACATAACGCAGTACCGAGAGCCGTGGATAGTAATATCGGCAGAGTGGTAGGCATTGGAGAAAGCGCGACTCCAGATGTGGCCGTAAGCATAACCAATATGGTGAGTCGCGTCTTGGCGAGCTGGGCGTAGATGCTCAGGAGGCGTTTGGGTGTCGGGATGGCACTCTCTCGGAGTGTTGGAAGAGACGCTGCTGGTTTGACCACTAGGCGGGTAGGATGCCGAGCATCCCAATTATCGTTGTGAAAGAAATAAGAGGCGAAAGTCTTTCCGGTAGTCGCCGTCGGACACGGTTGCTGGTGGATGCTGCGATGGTGAAAGGTCCGAGTAGGGACGAGACGAGAGAGTGCTGAGCGACTACATGGCGTAAATGCCAGCAATCTCTTCATTTTAGCCTACAGATACGGTCACTGATTAGTAGATACGATGGATTGTGCTGAACGTACTCGAAGATCCGATAGCAACGAGCAGCAGCGAATTGCTCCAAGTCAATCCTGCAGGGGTATGAGAGTCGGAGTTTGAACACGTTCTCCGTGACTCTCTCAGCATCTTCGCATTTTCTGTTTCGGTCAACCGACAGGCCTGCGCTGACAACATGCCTGGTACCCATTTGTTACCTCCGAATCTTCTCAAACTTTTCGCCCCTCGCCCACCACTCCCGTATCACCGGCCAGTGGGGAAAGACATTGACCGTGTGCACTGCAAAGATGTCTCGGGGGTGGCAGACATTCTCGCACGACTCAAGGAACAGTCAACCGCAACATTGTTGAGCGGTGAAGGCGAAACAATGGAAGAAGGAGAAGAACCTACTTTTACTCTTGCAGAAGAGACCAAACGGCAAATCAGACGGGAGGAGCGCAAAAAGAAGAAAACGGAAGAGTTTAAAATTGCAAAAGAAACTTGTTAGTGCTCTCGTTGATGATAATCCATTTTCTTGCTTAATACATTGTTCTAGACAAGCCAGCAGATGATTCAGAAGCCATTGGAGATCCATACAAAACACTCTTCATCTCCCGCTTAGTAAGTGTATCTCCGGTGCAGTGCTACCCTGTTCTGAGTTCTCAAGCGCAGCACAAACATGCAACCGAAAATGATTTACGACGCGAGTTTGAGACCTTTGGTACCATTGAACGGGTAAGAATTGTTCGAGACAAGAAAAACCGCAGTAGGGGTTATGCCTTTATTGTGTATGAGCGTGAGAGGGACATGAAGGGTACATTCATTATCGCTTTGATTTCGGATATCTCTGCTCATACCTCTTCAGCTGCTTACAAGGAGTCTGACGGTCTCCATATAATGGGCAAGCGCATTCTCGTCGATGTCGAGCGCGGACGAACCGTGCGAGGTTGGAAGCCGCGACGATTAGGAGGTGGTCTCGGCGGCAGACCCAAGGCCGTTGAAGCTGCTCCCATTGTTGCCCCCAGGACTATTAGCAGGGGCGGATTTGGTGGAGGACGCGGGTTTGGAGATCGTGGCAGTTTTCGGGGCGGCAGAGGTGGTGGCTTCAGAGGTGGTGGTTTCGGCGACCGTGGAGGGTTCCGCGGAGGCGGGGGAGGATTTCGCGGTGGTCGTGATGACGGCTATAGGTAATGGATCTTGTATCTTGTTGCGTGGGGATTGACTGACATCACTTTAGGGGTGGTCGTGGCGGAGGCATTGGCTATCAGGGAGGTGGATTTGGTGATGGTCATGCTAATGGATATGGTCCTGCAGGTGGTGGACCTGGTGGACCTGGCGGCTATGGTCCTCCTAGTCAAGGTTATGGACCGCCTGGTGGTGGGTATGGTCCTGGAGGAGGCGGCTACAGGGGCGATCTCAAACGAGAAGGATCTGGTGGGTATGACGACAGAGATGCCAAACGACCGCGATATTAGATGCGGTTGGGTGAGATATGTTTCTTTCGTCTTGTTTTCATCGCATCCCTGCTCGGTTCGGATTCGCGGCCTCAAGTTCCAACCTTGCGTTAGGCAGGGTATGTAAGTACCGGTTACCCCCCTTGTTGCTCCGCTGCGACCAGCGTAAGTATATCAGTATTTTATTGGCCATGGACTTCTAGTCGCCTGCGTATTAGTGCGGTGCTAGATCTTGGTATGATCGCCGCCGGTTGCTTTCCGAGCCGTTCAAGTTTCTTCGTGCCAGTGTCAGATGTGACTTGTCACCCGTCCCTGAAAGCTTGTCCAGAATCCGGAACGACGGCATAGTACCCTGTCTTGGGCAAGAAGATGGGATCTCGCATCAAGCTCATGTTCGGCTCTACGTCAAAAAAAAAAAAAAAAAAAAAAAAAAGTGCCGAGCCAGGAACGACACCGCTAGTTGTCGGAAGCAAGTCCGAGATCCTAGCACATAACAAGGCTTGGATTCTACACGACAATCGTTCCCCGACCTTTGATGAAGAGCCAAACGTGCTCAGCGTGCCAACCCACAACGAAAAGTACAGTAACTACTAGAGAACCCGCTTGGGATGGTGCGCATATTACGTACGCCCCTCTTCGAACTGCTTACGTCCATATCTGGGTTTCAATATTTTATATCCCGTCAGGCCCTCCGGGAGTTGCTACGCGGCCTCGGAACAAATGGTTGACCAGGCTAACCTTTTTCATTCCATGTCAGCGGCGTCAGGTCAAGCACTTGCAGGCCACATATGTCGGTGGTCTGTGACACGGTACCCTTGGGCGGTAAGTGCCGCCAAACTGCCCGCCAATTCCTGCCTCCAGTCGCAGAACTTCATCGAATTATGGCAGAACCTGCATCCGGTCCCCAGCACTCGCGGCCAGCGAGTGTGACCGTCGGGAAGGCTGAGAGAGAAAAGCGGAAACGTTCGCGTGTCACACCAGAGCAGCTCGTGCACCTGGAACGGTTCTTTGGTGTCGACCGAAGCCCAACTGCCGCTCGCAGAAAGGAGATTAGCGATCTGCTTGGAATGCAGGAACGTCAGACTCAGATTTGGTTCCAGAATCGGTCAGTACCCACTTCTGTTTGATTTCCTTCCGCCTAACATCTTGCAGACGGGCCAAAGCCAAACTACAAGGTAGTAAGAAGGGTCGAGGTAGCAGTGCAGAAACACCACCGGACACGCCACCAGTGTTAGCTACTGGCTACGAAGCAGAGCTTCACAACCTTCTACACGAGGACGAACGTGAGCAATTACCATGATCGTAAATTTCTGATGATGACTGGCGATGTTTGGCAGCTGTTACCATCATTCCTTGTACCGACCTTTCTGTCGGCACTTGGCGCCGAATCGCGTCCACCTTCAGGAAACATGACCTGATGGCGTATCTATGTGATACCAGACGTTGCCTCACCTGGTTCATTCATTCCTCAGGACATGGATTTAAAATGGAAATTCCTTTCGATATCATCATCGATACCGAATTCACAAATGCCGCCCCAGGGTCGGGTCTCGCCTCGTTCATTCTTTCCCAACCACCGACGTTTTACTTGGAATCGTTTTCACCCCCCGATCCCCGTCGGGGTATCGAGCCGGTCCGCCACTGGAAAAAATGTGCAGATTGGACCGAAGACCAGCAAGCCACCAAGGTTTTGAGACACAACCTTGTAGGATCCGCTGTTCAACTCGCTCATGCACTCCGTCATCTAAATGCCCATACATCCGGATCAGACATTCTGCTTCATTCGCCAAGCTACCATCCCCATGAACCACCTCCAACTGTCTTAGGGATACAGCCACCGCCACCGCCACCGGCCACTTTCATTGTCACTGGATATCACTATCACTCACAGGGTAGCGTGGATCTCCGTAAAGCGGATCATTCAATCCTCACCCATAAACGATCTTTCTCTTCACCTGGTCCTAGTCAACCGCTCACGTTACACGATGAGTCTGTACCCCTTTCCATCGCACGATCCCCCTCGGGCGCGACTTCCGAACCTGGTCCTCCCGCCTGTCTCCAATACCCTCGACGCCCCACCATTGAAGTCAGCCAGTCAGCTTCATACTCAAACTATTCGGAAACTGCTCTGCCACACTATACCCCTCATCCTTCGTTTCCTGCCAACTGTGGCCCTTCTCGTTCTTTCTCTCCCCATGCACATCAGCGACCATATTCTGCCAGCTCAGTTCATTCGCCTCCTTACGAGGACGATAATAGAATGGTCTCTTTCCCTGACAGTCTTCAACCACCCGGGAGTGTTTTGTCAACGTCATATGAAACGCCATCCCCACCACTATTGACCAGCCCGTTCTTCGCACTGGATCAGCACCTGGCACGTGCACAGTAAGCCTGTTATGACACAGCAATACTGGTCATTTCAGGCATGCCTGGCATGTCGGAAACGGATAAAACACCGAAGACGCGACTATGATAGCAATTCTTATCCTGCCAGGGCACAAGCATCTCAGCACTGAGCGTTGCGACTTCCCAAGTACATATTCGCACCTTCTTTCGTTTTCACACAATTCATAACTCACTTCGTTGTCGTCGAGCACTGTCAACTCACATCGCCAGCTTGCATACGTATCCTTCATAGTTCCCTATTACTAGTATCCACCGCGTAGCATACTCAGTCATATTCACTAAGCTTTCGGATTAGTTCAACAATAATAAACACCGAGTTCTTGCCATTACGAGATATGACAGAGAATGCTGGACAAATACTAGTAGTGTCTTCTATCGCAGCCTAATGCATAGCAGAAATATAGTATGAAGGCTATAATGTACTTTCCCTGCCATGTTGGTTGGCTCTGGTTGTCAGCGTCCGACTCACGATGTTGACTACACATAGAAGATACATATGGATCAAACTTGCGGTCGACCTCAATAAGTTGTTGATACTCACATGCCTCCAAGTAGCGATCCATGCATCGCGTCAAACACGTCTGAAGAAGGCAACCCGGTGAACCATAACCACGAACATTCCAAAACACACACCGGAACGTACCTCTTCCGAACTTGTTAATGACAATCCAGGTTTCGGAACGCATTTTGCAAAGCATTTCTCGGAAGTTTTCTGAGTCATGACATGAGACATCTTGTTCAACCCATCACAAAAATGCGTACGGTGATGAGCTCTTGTGCTGTGGCAAGATTTATTTCTGCACGAATGGCGTTCACGACGGCTTCCTTCTGGGCGGCCATGTCTACGGGGGACATTTAATGTTTCCGAAGCTCACTAAGAAAAAAAAGTAAAGGTATACCTGGTTTATTACTGGACGATGAGCTAAAGAAGTCGGACATGGTTCAGATAAATTTTAGTCGCACCACCACGCAATCGATAGAATCGAAAGTGATTCAATGAGGCTCGGATCCGGGAAGGGGCGTTCCTACTACTAGTAGGTAGGTAGGAGGTGAAAGTGTCAGTAGTGCGTCTCTCTGAGTGAACTTTACTTCCCTTTTTGGAAACTTCGTCACGAAAGTTCCTACCATTGGCACGAGCCTATCTTTCCAAGGACACCGCCAGTGACTCCGCGTTGTAGAATATGGGCGCACGAGAGTCCACCGCGGGGAATAACGAGGATCAGGACGTCTCTGTACCTGATTATTATGAACTTCTTGGTGTCGAAGAGTCCGCGACAACCGATGAGATCAAGGCACGTTCGACTGTCTCTTCAACTCCTTCCATATTTCTCAGCACTACCGTAGAAAGCATTCAGGAAACTTGCCCTCATTCACCATCCCGATAAAAACAAGGATGATATCGAGGGTTCTACGCAGCGCTTCGCGCTGATTCAGCAAGCATATGAGGTGAGTTACCGTACACGACCTCAGCAGATCGAATCTTCCACTCACGTTCCGTGATGGTCATTGGCTCTAGGTTCTCAGCGATGAGCAGGTATGCTAAAGTATCCCAATGTACCCATTTGCATCAAAGCTTGACTCCATGGGTCCAAGTAGGAACGGGCTTGGTATGACTCCCACAAAGCATCGCTAGCACCAGAACCAGATGCAGAAGCTGTGTTCGAGGACATCCGAAAGGGTGCCCCACCTCCCCGCGCCCGCGATCGCGGATTAACGGTGCGGCACCTGTCTCGATTCCTCGATGCCAGTATATGTTCGGGGTTCGATGACAGCCAGAGCGTATGTTTCGCTTTACTTTCATGTTACCGAGATATCTCACAGACGTCTTACTTCTTCCTCCTTCCAGGGATTCTTCACCCTTTATCGTAATTTGTTCTCCAGGCTTGCCCAGGAGGAGACTATGCTGTCTGATATCGAATACCCGCTGTTCGGCTACTCGACGTGGTCTTGGACGTCTCCAACAGCACCATCCGAGTCCGTTAGAAACTTCTACAATGCATGGTTGAACTTTTCTACATTGAAGGATTTCACATGGATGGATCACTACAACACAGTAGATGCACCGGATCGCAGAATACGCAGGCTTGTCTCTCCAACCATATGGTAATTCAACGGCCAGGCTCATTCATGTGTAGGATAATGGAGAAAGAAAATAAGAAAGCACGGGATGATGCACGAAAGGAATACAATGATACCGTGAGGGTGAGTGCTAGCCCAGCTACTCTATATGTAGGTCAGCTCTAATCTCGAATTCGGAAGTCCTTGGCAATGTTCGTCCGAAAACGTGACCCACGTTACAAGGACCATCTTGCCCACCAAGCCCGAATTAATCAGACGAAGATCAATGAAGTACCATCAGGCTCCAAGCCCGTATCCCAACGGGCGCAAACTAACAACACCATTTACGTTGAGCAAGACTGGCAAAAGGTTACCAAGGACCACCAGCATGACGACCTCGAATGGGCAGATGCAGAAGGGGAGGATACAGAAGAATGGAATTGTGTAGCATGTGGGAAGTCATTTAAGAGCGAAGCTGCCTGGGACAGTCATGAACGGAGCAAGAAGCACATGAAAGAGGTTGAGAAATTGAAAAGAGAGGTCATGAAGGAAAACGAGGAACTTGGGCTATCAGGGGAAGGCTGGACCGATGGTGACGATCGAGGCTACGTTGCTAAAGTCAACGGAGATGCGGGCCCTCAGCCGCCGTCAACACCACCTGGTCAGGCTCAGGGCGACGTTTCGGACACTGTTTCCGAGCGCCTTTTCAAAAGCAATGACGCTCTGAAAGATCAGCTCGTTTCGGAAAAGATGTCAAAAAATTCGGACCGGCTTCGTGTTGGCCAAACAACTGTATATGACGATACCAACAGCGATCAGGAGGTAGCCAAAACACAGCTATATAGTGACTTTTAATCTATCCCATCAGTTGTGAGACGTCGTCGGGTGGGTATTTTGTTTGTGAAAACGTCAAGAGGCTGCAACGCAATTAGTCATAGCTCAGAAACATAAACTAAAGATTAGGATACCGTTTCAAGCTCTGAATGTACTTTCGGCTGACTTCGTCGTTTAGTACATGGGCTACTTGATCGGTAGAGATTTTCTCTCGCGCTGAACGCTCGTGGATGCTGGAAGAATAATGTAAGTGGTAGTTCTAGCAGTGCGCTCAGAATCAAAACATACCCGACCATGGTCACACCTATGGGCCATGGGGCGTTACCTATCGACAACCTGAGATATGCATCATTTGCCTTCTGGTATTGTCGTTTCTGCATATAATGGACAATCTCAGCTATGCGAGCCAGCATGTCTGAAGGTAGTGACTATTATCGACTGAATATCAAAGTGAAACAATTTACAAGTAATTGACGTACTCTTGAACGTAAAGTCTTGAAGAGCGGCTTGAGGTATTCTGCAGATTGAACTTGGGTTGCGGCTGCTAAAGTCCCTTGGGTAGTTCGTTTGATATACTCTATGAAAGTAAGTAAGCTTGATGAATCAAAGGCGTCGGTCTCTTTCCGACCTGGTCTATCGTCCATGGCTTCCCCCCACTCTTTGAGGGTGCGCTTCAACGCATAGTATATCAGTGGATATAGCCTGTCTGGGTCGGTTTTGATCAAGTCCAAGTCCAGAACGCCTGTGCTCGGCTCTTCAGCATCACCCTTCTTCTTCCCTTTGCCCTTATTCCTGAGCTCTCGCTCTACGTTTTCAACATCTTCCAAAGCCTTTTTAAAGTCATTCTGGCCACTTTGACGATCGTTGCCTTTTTCCTCGATCAGTTCGAGTGCGCGTAGACGTAGCCTCCTGTCTCTATCGGACTCTGCAAATAACCGGATAGGTTGTCCTTTGGCACGAAGTCTGTGGATAGTCTCCTCATTTGAGATATTGAAAGATGATTCGGGAATTGGTGAGTTCGAGTCTCTGGACTCGACAGCAGGCGTGAGGGAATCCGACTGAGGTGGCTTCTGCTTTTCATCCATATGTAAATAGTACAAGAGGGAAGCTACTCACAATTATATCTGACTTTAGGTGCTCGGTAGCAACAACTTCAGTCACATTGCGTGCTTCGTCCTGGACTCCTTGTGTTCGCTCCTGCTTAGCCTTCTGCTCTTCTTCTTGCTTGATCCTCTCAATCTCTCCTCGCCGCATGTACTTTGTTGGTCGGGAGCCGACGCTACTCTCCATATTTTTGCGTTTGGACACAATTTCAGCTTTGAGCGCGTCCATGATCACAGTTAATAGTGCGCGGATCGTGGTATTGAGGAATAGCCGAAGGCCGAGCCAATGATGAAGGCTAACTGGTGGCTTATATAATCCGAAATAGAGCCCGTCATACTCCGAGTATCCTTTCCTCAACGTCCGCAAGCAACCACAATGTCTGATTCCGACTTGTCCAGGTAATCTTACCCTCTACTCAGATGACTGAAAACTCATTTTTGGTAGCAAATACGTTCTCCAGACTGCGGGCTTCGACGGTGAGCTGAAACTCCCAGTTGGATCGTTTTGCCTAACAGCCTTGTCAGCTCGTTTCCCCAACACCAACCAGACAAGGCACTGGTATGAATGAATATTGTGGTACATGTGGGTTCATGTGCTCATGCACGGGTTAGCTTCCAAAATTACACCGATTACTTCAAGTGTGTTGCTGCCAAAGGAGAAGATTTTGCACCGTGCAAACAGTTCAAGAGGGCGTACAACTCTCTCTGCCCAAGTAAGTGCTTTGGGCCGCTTTGTGGTGTCTTGTCTTATTTCTTCATAGATGAATGGGTATGGTGTAACCATTCGCGATACTATTTTGCCACTGAAAGTCTTCTTCAGATAGCCAGATTTGATGAGCAAAGAGAGAATGGGACGTTCCCTGCCTCCTTGGAGCCTTGATAGATACATAACCCGTCTTGTTACCGCGAAATATTCTAGAACGCTGTGGAGAAATATCCTTTGTGGTTGAAACGTCGCTCTTTGCTCGGATCACTGAGTTTGGTAACACTAGTAAGAGAACTTGGAACGATTGGCTTCCTTTGATTGTTCCGCCTGGCACGCGGAAGGCAAAATACATGAATCGCACAAGTTTCCAGCCAACTCATAACTCGACCACTCTTCGCAGCATCTCGACGCATCTTGTACTAAACCCAACCCATGATGGACAACGTCAACCTCAATGCCTTTACTGAAAATGCAGCGAGACTTGGTATGCGCATCCAAGAGACCTTCAGCGAGCATACCCGTGATCTCTCCATAACCCGTGGTGGAGCATCCATATTCGACATGCCAGATGACAAGGTGAAGAACATCGGGAAACAGCTCGACTCTAGCAGCGACAGGGAGAAGCTTGACGCCATGAAGCGTCTCATAGCCGTAAGTGCACAATAGAAGAACACCGTCCAGACCAACAGCGCATCGTGCAATAGCTCATTTCCAAAGGTCGTAATGTCTCAAACTATTTTCCCCAAGTCGTCAAGAACGTCGCCTCGCAGAACCTCGAGATCCGAAAGCTCGTCTATATCTACCTCTTGCGATATGCCGAACACGAACCTGATCTTGCTCTACTCTCAATCAACACTTTTCAAAAGGACCTTGCTGATCCCAGCCCACTTATTCGCGCCATGGCACTACGTGTCTTGAGTGGTATCAAAGTTCCAATGATATGCGGTCTGGTTGTTCTTGCGATCAAGAAATGTGCAGCAGATCTCAGTCCATACGTTCGTAAGGCAGCCGCTCTCGCAGTACCAAAGACTTTCCAGTACGCACTTTACTCGTTTATTTTCTCCAAACCAGTCGATGAATATCTTTTAGATTAGATGCCGCACAACAACCTGCTCTGATATCCGTAATAACTACTCTTCTCCACGACCGATCCCCCCTCTCGATAGGCAGCGCGGTCATTGCATTTGAGTCTGTGTGTCCTACGCGACTAGATCTCCTACACCAGCAATATAGACGTCTGTGCAAAATTCTGATAGATGTGGACGAGTGGGGTCAAATCTATCTCCTCAATCTTCTACTCAGATATGCGCGCACGATGTTACCTAAACCAATCATCTCACAAAATGACGAGTCCATGGAGGAAGAAGTTGACGCTGATCTCCAGCTGCTCCTTGTATCATCAGAGCCTCTTTTCCAGTCTAAGAACCCGGCGGTACGCCTGCCATTTCTCCTCACCGCCATATCTCTTGGTTCACATATCCTTAGGTAGTGCTTGCTGTTGTGCGCGTCTTCTACTATACAGGTCCTCCGTTAGCTCTCAGCAAAATTGTGAACCCCTTGCTTCGCATAGTGCACGTATCACGAGAAGTTGAACGTGTGGTTCTCGCGTATCTATTAATTATCACCCGTGCACATCCGGTGAGCATTCATACTTAATGTTGAGACATTACTCATCACTGTTGGATAGCAATTATTCTCAACACAATACCAGCAATTTTTAGTGCGCACTGACGATCCTTTGCAAGTGAAAATAGACAAAATCAAAATCATTCTGAACCTCTGCGACGTGAATAATCACCAGTCGCTCCTCCGCGAGTTTATCGTATGTTCCGAATTCAAAGTGCTACTTTTTTCGATCAGCGTCTAATATAATTGTTGCTAGGATTGTGCTGAAGATGTGGACGATGTTGTGGTGGGAGATGCGATTCACGCCATTGGCCGATGCGCAAGGGTAGTTCCGTCATGTACACCACATTGTCTCTCAGCTCTCATGATTATGATCAAGAGCAGACATGGTATGTTTCTGCCCTATCGTGCCATAACTTCTACCGACCAGGCACTAGATATCGTCGTCAGCAATGCCGTTTTAGTTTTGAAGGCTCTTATCCAGAATCAGCTTCTCATTAGTCCTTTTACTTCCACGTCACCCCAGTCACCACTCACCATAATTTCGCTTCTTGCTCGACGGATAGACGACATTAAGCACCCCCAAGCGCGTGCTTGTGTACTATGGTTGGTAGGCCAGTACAGCGCAGCGCCAGAAACAAGCACCGTAATAGAGGGTGTCGCCGATTGGGCACCGGATGTCTTGCGGAAACTTTCCAAGTCTTTCAACACAGAGGTATTGAGGATTCTTCGTGATCCCTGCCAGTGCTAATAAGCTCCCCCCGCCAGGGACCTCTTGTCAAACTTCAAGCTCTGACTCTCGCCGCCAAACTCTTTTTACTGTGTCCAACAGATCAGAGATTAGGCTTGCTTTGTCGCCACGTGTTGTCTCTCGGGAGATATGACCTGAACTACGATGTTCGGGACCGAACCCGTATGCTCAACTCGCTTCTTGTTGGCGTATCACCGACGATAAACGGTGAAATGACGGAAGAACAGGGTGGCGTCGTACTTCGGCGAGAACAAGTAATCAAAGTTTTGTTCGATGGGAAGGCTAGCATCATTGAAGAAAGTGAGGAGACCTTAGGTGCGTAGCTGATGGGGAGATCTTGATATATATTTGTTCCAATGCTTTACGATCAGGCCAGTGCTACCTACCGATTGGCTCCCTTGGGATCGTTACAGGGAAACCTACGCATGGCGATGGCATCCTCCCGGAATGGCTAGAAGGAGGAATCGACCCTTTACTCCGACAGAACGAAGACGACGCCCTCCCTGTAGCTCCTCAAGCAATCAGTTCAGCGAGTTCCACAGTACCAAAAGCTTTGGGATCGGCAAGCGTTGCACCTGTCGTACTCACTCCTACCGGCAGTTCAACGCCGGCACGCGAAGCGAAGGAAACCTGGAGGGATTTAGATAAATTCTACGCAAGTGACAATGACAAAAAAGTTCTTGAAAGCGGTTCTGAAGAGGAGAGCGAGGATAATTTGGAGGAAGACGATGATGCAAACGACAGCGAGGAGACTCCGGATGATGCTACGGACTACGAGAGTAGTGAGGAGGGTGTGCAGGAGGGAACTGACGAGAGTAGAAGAAAACTACAGCAATGACAAACGATTGTTTATGACGAGAAACTATTTTACAGCACTGCGCCATCGGGAAGATGATAATATAATGGCTAGAAAAAAGTTCATTGCATATGTGACAGCGTTAATAGCATCTGGTACGCACGGTGTGAAATACGTGGTAATAATGACCATTTACACCGCCTTCATGCTCGTTACCATAGTATTCAATTGGGAACCACTGTCAGATAATAAGGGAAGCATAACGCACGAGGCGAGGAACGCATACGTGATATTCTGGAAGATCCTCCTTGAATGATCGTAGAAGACGAGATTCCTCTGTTTGATTAGTAAGGACAAAGCCGTGTTTTGGGAGGACAAATTGTCCAATCTGGAGCTCCGTGTCGGTGACGATGCCACGAGATACCCTTGCATAGGCAGTGCGATACAGGCCACGGTATAGGATATACTCGCACCTGTGATAAGCGCCTGTTGAACGAACGGTCCCCCATGAATATCAAAGTGGACGTACCACCTGTCCAAATCTTCTGAATCAATATCATACGCAAGTCCATCGTTCACGAGGATGTCGTACGGAGCAGCTTTGTCCTCTTTTAGCATCCAGTCGAAGACTAGTCAGCAAAAGACACGTACGTCTGGATGCCAGAGGCTTGCTGACTACGTACCCCAAGAATACCACTGGTCGAGGGTATGACGCAGCCATGATGCGTGCCAACTCTTTGCTTTGCAGTTCTCTATCCAGGGGGTCTTCCTCTTCAAGTACAAAAGGATGAGCCTTTGGACTCAACGTGGATTTTATACATATGGCAAAGACATACCCTGACCATTGTGTGACACAACAACCGTAATCTCAGTGCCGTATACATCAAGAACGGCCTCGATGGCAGGGGCAAGCTCGCCATGGGGTGACGGAAGTAGATGGTGATACGAATGGATGATAGGGAACTGAGAACATTTGGGTCAGTCTCCAAGTCGCCACGTCGAATACGAATACCTGCCTTGGACAGCAAAGCTGCTCCCCATGTATGCATATTGGGACCCGGTCCCAGGTCAACGTACTAGCAAGGTATTGAAGTGCAAATAACCAAAAGAAGTATCGAACTCACATAACCCAACTCCTCAGCAGCGACACGAGTCCTGATCAATGTGTCACTTTGCGTTCCGTTCGACTGATTAACTTCACAACTCACAGATCGCGATTCCCATAGACCGTGCGCTAATCCGTACTTATTTCAGTCGTACTCGCATAACAATTACATCAGCACTTACATGCAGATCCGTCTCCAATAAGCCCACGACATCAAGTTGCATATCCCTGTCACCGTCCAAATTAAAGTCGTTGCACACGGAGGGATTCCTTTTAAAAAGATTAGTAACACACCTGATCACATCTCGTATGCGGCGCTGACTGTCATGTCCTACGTTGTCAATCCCAAAATGAATGGTCCAGATACCTGCATTAAAGACTCTCGTCCCGGGTTTGAACGTTCTTGGACCCATAGCGGGCCAGCGAAGGAGCGTAACTAGAACAGAAACAATAGATAAGAAACATAGGATTGCTGGAATTTGAATACGTGTTGAACTCGGGGCACGAAGAAAGGTGTTGGCCCTCGTCGATGCTCCAAACGGCGAGCGGAACGCAAGGAAGATAGCAGCCAACTGCACGGCGAGGACTCTGGACACATTCTTAAGCACGGGATAAAATAATGCAAGGGGTACGTACAAGTCCGTTCTCTCCCGCAGGTAGGAACCCCCTGGGACAAAGGCATATGCAACGGTCCATACATTTGCGAGATAGAGCAAAATGGCGACGAAGAATGCCACAAAGTACCTCCTGCCAACTTTATCACCTTTCCACGCGGAAGATTGTGACAAAACCGAAGGGAGGATTGACATGCAGAAAATTGCAAAGTTCAGTCCACCTAGAAAACCTGGCCAATCTCGGAAACAGTGCATCACGAGTGCGCTTGCACACCCGTATGCAAACCACAAAGGATGGCTGAGCAACATAGAAGAAGCTGACGTTGGGAGGAGAGCCGGGATGATAAGACCGAGGGATTGGGCGAATAAAGTGATGGGCCCATGTAAATGTGGCAGTGGTCCTCTGGGCTGTCCGTCCTGATATCCGGTCCATGACCAAGCGATGATCGTGCTGGAGTCAGTGAACATGCAATGCAACGTGAAAAACAGCGACCCCAGCGCGATGGACGAAGCGATCCAATTTCGCGGAATGTCCTTTGCATTCTTCGATTCATCCGTCGATCCGTCTGACTTTGCCTCGTTGATAGGAGGACTGCTAGTAGATGTGCGGGTGGCTAGTTCGAAGACAGCACAGACAGCAATCGCTATCCCGGTTTTGTTATAACCACCAGTCTCCTCGTTTAACATCGGCCAGACTGGGATGTAAAATCAACCCACTGAGCTGTGATACCTGTTTGTTTTCTTACCTGGATTATTCGCGTGATTGAGGTGCTTGGAAAGGGATGACAGTACCAATCCTATACCCAACACTAGATGTCGATTTGAATATTGCTTCTTCTTGCGACGACAACGAAAAAAAAAAACGCACGAAATCCTTGATACGCATCATCTCCTGCAGTCCAATCTGCTGTCTGACTCAGAAGGACGGCTATGTTGGCGCCAATGACGACCCAAAGTCGCTCCAAGGGGTCATCAATCTTATATGCCGCCAGCCCAAGCAGGGAGAGTACCCGTAAAGTCACTCTTCCCCATCTGGTCACTGCCCAGCTGCGGATAGGTGATATCCCAAGTAAAGCCGGGGTGAGATAAGTGAACAACGCTGCTTCCGCGCCAGAGAGACCGAGTTTCCAAACAGAGAAGTAAAACAGCGTCGTGAGTAGGGAGGTTACGATAGACCAAAATAGAAACGCTAATCGAATTCAAAAGCGTTGAAATGCACAGCACAACATCAGAACTCAGACTCTTGTTTCAAGGAGAGGCGAATCTCGCTACTCACATAAATAAACATCGGCCGCAAAGCTCAGCCAAGGTCTTGACGTGAGGTTCATAGAGAAAATCAGCTGCCTCCATCCTCTGGGAGAGTGTCCTCCAACCCTGGCATCAGATTTAGGCTCATCTGAGACAAGTGTTACTTGAGTCTTGACATTGGCAGCCGTTAGCACGGCTTTGTCATTCAACTTGGACATGTTGTCAGGAACAGACGCCAACTTATTGTCACGAGGGGGAAGTGGGAGTCTATTTGTACGGAGACGTCAGATTGCAATTAGACAAGGTGATGTGGTTGATTATACATGTTTTGATGCTCGATACTGGAATCCAGTGATACGCCTACAGCAATCTACGAATAGGTCAAGCAGATAGCAGAGGTATAAATCAAGCTTTCTTGCCTGCAAGTTACAATGTTTAAAGTCGGTTGCGGAGATTGAGTCATAGAGTACGTCCAAGACGATGAGTCCCCATTCGAAGAAAGCGTATCGCGTATACGCTGTGAGACAGTGAGTTTAGCCGTGTGGCGGTGAAATATGAGCCAAACCTCCTGGTATTCTGTGTACTTTATGTTGGATGAAGAAGTACACGAGAGGGATGATTGTCGTAAAGAAACTAAGTTATTATCAGCGACATGCAACCATGCCGAGTCGCGAGAATACTTGCGCTCCAGCGACGAATTGTCTGTGAGTGTGCGATCAAAAGAGGTGGACAGGCGGAGGATTTGAACAACACGAACCGTCTCCTCCTCACTTGGACATGGTTAATAGGGGTATTCATGATTCCCCCCAACATCCACGGCACATTGCATACAATATACAACACCATAAGCACATCATGAGCGTCGTGGTCATCATTTGACGTGATATACATCCAGCCTCCACATGCGAATGTCCGCACGATACCGGCAAGGAAGACCAAACCCGGTAGGGTAGAATGGGACGTGCGGGTGATAAAGTATTGTAGAAACACGAGAGCGAAGCGAGGACCACTCGTTATTGCGATGAGAATCTGGAAGACATTGCGCTCCGGATACCAGTCTCCGATGCTACAAAGATGCGCATGAGCGAAATGATGTACGTCGAGAACGAAAACCAACTGACGTTGCAGAAACGGAAGGCAACCACTCTTCCGGATATCCTGCAATGCCATTTTTCACGATTTTCTTGTAGTGAAGTACACAACCCAGGAGGAGAGCGGAAGCAAATGCCGAGAACGCCAGGTACGTGTGGGTCGCAGCGACCTGAGACGCGTCGATGAGGAGAGGTCGGGCTTTCCGACCCACAGCGGTCGGCGTCGAATCTTTGGTTCGACCGGACATGACTTGGCTTTTCGTTGTCGCCTTCGTCAGGTCTACTTGGACGCTGGGAAATTAGTCACACGGGAACTTGCAACTTTACTCACATGCTCAACTTGGCACCAGTCGTCGAGCATCCGCACAAGTCATGGCAGAGCAGAAGATGCCCTACATACCCATCACCGTCTTCACCGGATTTCTAGGGGCAGGAAAGACGTCCATCATCCTCTCTTTACTTCCCAAACTCCCCAACGACTACAAGGTCGTACTTCTCAAGAACGAGTTTGGAGACATCGAGGGTGAGAGTCCCAACCACCATTGGCAGGATCACCCTCATCATTTTAATCAGTCGACAGTCAGCTTGCAAAGCAGTCCAGTCTGGCAGCCGTCAGCGAAATCCTCAATGGTTGCATGTGTGTATTGTAATCCTACGGCTGTCAGAATCTATTGCGTTAAACACCGGTGCTCAGGTGCTGTGTCCTTGTGGGTCAGATGAAGAATGCCCTCTTAGAGATTAGAGGTAGGGTCCAATGTCGTGGACGGAGGTAGCTAACGCGTCAATCCCAGATAAATTTCGACCGGACCGCATCATTATAGAATGCAGGTACGGTAATTTGGGTTGCATGATCCACCTTCGTCGATCACATCAGTGGTTCTGCTTTCCCTGCCACTCTCGCGTTCCAGATTCGTGAATTAGAGCGCGAAACAAATGATGACATCAAACTAGATGCGATCGTCACCGTCATAGACGCGGAGAACTTTTCCGGCTACGAAGATACGTCACCTACTGCCAGGATGCAGGCGAGCTACTCAGACATCATACTCATTGTGAGTGCCTTGTCAACGACGGGGACTCAATGACCTTTTTCTGGGCTGCTAGAATAAATGGGAGCACGTTGATGACAGAGCACTCGATCTCGTGCTTGATCATCTCAATACCCTGAATGACTCGACACCAAAAATCAGATGTAATCGACGCGACGGCTTGGATCCCAGTCTACTCTTTGGGGTCGATACCAAACTCTTTCAGGACTCGCAACGTGAGACAAGCGTTCTTGGGGAAGAAATCCACCACGATGAGGTTCAGACTGTCACGCTTTCCAGGGGCTGTGGGACATCTCGAGTCGATGGACATCTCAAACACGACGAGATTTGCGCTGATCACCATCCATTCGTGGCCACAGCGTCTAGGGGCGACCAAGGGATGAGCGCTATTAGTGAAGGACTACTCCGGGATGCACTTGGGGCGGTATCGAAAGAGACGGTGTGGAGAATCAAAGGATTTGTGCGCCTAGAGAACGGCGTCTGCATTCTGAATTGGGCCTTTGGACGGTATGAGCTGACGCCGTGTGGAAAGGACGAGGAAGTCGCGCAGACTTACGCTGTCCGCCTGACGGTGATGGGAGAGCGAGGTGAGGTGAAGCGCTCGATGAAAAGGTTTGGTAGTATATTGGGGGCGGAGATCTCCTAGGGGCCATGTTTACGATAAGATAAGGAAAGTGGCATATCACATGGCTAATTAATTGATCCACCGAGACTTTCTCCGACTAATGTCTTCTCCGTGATGTTTTCCTACTCGTTCGGTACAGGTATGCGACCCATCCTTTCTCATTTTTTCAGTGCTCTCTCACTCTGTTTTCCCGTACAGCATCCTCGTACTGGCGGTCTGCTGCCGCGAAAGACCGCGAGCGTGGACTGACGATCCGGTCGGAATGCACAGACTGGCTGCCGCGACGCCCTTGTTCGCCAGATGGCTCTGAGCAACTGCCTCCCGGACAGAGCCAGGAGAACGCCCGTTTACGCGAGATATGCGAGGTACTTTCCACCAACGACCTTTATCACATCCTCGGCGTCCCTCGTTCTCCGGCCATCGACAGACTGACCCTTAGACGGGCTTATCTCTCGCGTAGCAAAGCGTGCCACCCAGAGTTCGTCTCCTTTATTCCTCTCTTCACTCTGTTCTCAACGTACGCGTAGCAAGTGCCCCGGAAGTCCAGACGCAACTAATGCGTTCCAAAAAGTCTCCATAGCCTACGGCGTGCTCTCGCAGCCTTCTCTCAGACGCATGTATGACGCTCGCCCGAGCGACGACCAATCTGATTTCCTGCGTTCACGTCCCTACGGGTACGCAGACGAAACCCTCAAAGGCGTCCTCCTTAGCATCGTCAGCGACTACCTGGACGGCAACCTCGAAATGATACGCACCTTGCTCCGTAAGTAACACGGCACTATCATCTCCGTCAGCTCCCTCCTCTGATGACCGTCTTCCGCCTCTCAGACGCCGTTAGCGACCTCAACCCATCCCTCAAGCTCAGCGACGACGGCATCAACTCCGTTCTTTCAGTCCTCGAAAACATACGTGGTCGCGTACTCAGTGAGTCCCCATTACTCCAAAACGTCCTTATGATCTAACCACGCCCAACCGAACAAGCTTGTCGCGCTTGCATCCTCGCCCTGCACTCCGAACTCATTCGCGTCCTCGAACTGCAGTACGCCTTTCGTCAACTTCCCTACCTTGATATCGTCGGCCGTTCTCGCTTGACCATCCAACTTACCCGGATCACCCTTTTTCTACCCGTCACTCTGGAAAGAGCCATCCAGGACGCCAGAGAGGACGTGTTTGCCGATGACCAGAAGAGCACCACGGACGGCACGGATAGAGCGTGCGACAAGGTTGCACTGTTGCCAAAGCACGTCATACTCCTCATCAGGGGCATCGACGTGGTCCTGGACAAGATGGAACGCATCCTGAGATAGGGTCCACGTCGACCCCCCAACGGCTTCCTAGTCTTTTTGGTCTTCGGTTTTAATAATATTCCTTCGCTGCTATAAAATTTGATCGTCTGCATCACCAGGAGGTCTTACTGTATCACATAGACATTTATACTTCCACTTGATGTATTGGTTTCGGACCCTAGAATGTTTCTGATCTTCCCGCTCGGCACAATCTTGTCTGGCCGGAAGTGGACATTTCAATGTATCATGCAGTTTGGCTCGAGTTGAATTGGTCCAGGTTACATGATTAAGCAAGCAATCTCGTTAAAAGAATCGTAGACCATAGACTGCGAGTCGGCGTCGAATGCGATGAAGAAAGCAGGGATAGCACATGAACGGGCAGGAGAAAGAGGTCGAGATTAGTGTATAAAGAGAAATAAGAAACGACGAAGGAGTCTTTGCAAAACGTAGTACTTACTGTACACAAGGACTGTCCTCGGCGAAGTCGGGAAAGGAGATGGAAGAATTTGAATACCGAAACTAGCGAGGACAAAGAACCAAAACAAAGAGAAACTCGAGTAAGAGTAACGGCAAACATAGCGACCTTGATTCTGTCAATATTGCATACTTCTCTGGTTCTACAAACACAGGGAAAACCGCATACCGGTGCATCAGCGGATATCAGATAACCCTTGTGAAGCACTCACGACGTTCATCCAGATCGCACTCGTATGGCCGTTCGTTGGAACGATTTCTTCCAGCATGTAAGGGTCTTGCGATGACTGACACCCATAGGACCCATTCGACCCGTTAGGTTGTGCAGCGGCGACTGCTAGCAATTGGGTGTAGTCTCCACTATTACCGTCGTTGTTCACGTTCCCTCCTTCGTTCGGTACAGGAACTTGCGAGCCATTGATGGAACCCATCGGGTTCTCGGGGTAGAAGGGGTAGAACAAACCCGTTGGGACCTCCGCAAGCTTCTCTCCAATAGTGCCGGGCGAGATCTGAGGACCGTTCTTCACAGGTGTGGTGTTTTGAGAAGCCGTTCGTGGTCCGTAGACTACAGTGCCACCAATGTTCGCCTCGGGCTGGTACGGTGGGTGAGCTAGGCCTGGCGTCTTTTGTTGCTGTTGTTGCAAGTGTAGCTGCCCGGGAGAATGCATTGACGGAGAGCTCAAAACAACATTCTCGGTGTCCCAGTCGAGTTCAGAGAGTAAAATGGGGTCTTTGGGAGGACCGACGGAATGAAGGTCTACATTGAGAACCTTTTCGGCAAGCTTGGAGATTAGAGGGTGACCACCATTCAAATCCTTCCGTTCCCAGCGCCACCGGAATCGAGGTAACATGTCGAGAGCCATCCAAACGTCTTCAATCATGACCTGGCGCGACAAACGCTCACAATGTGACATGTGACCATACAGAATGACCATGGCTGCGATGTGGAGTGGGATCGGAGAGACAAAGAATGCAATGTCGGGGAACCGGATGAGCTGGTTGTGCACGATGATGATATTGTGCGAGGTGACGATCGCTGGCAGGGCATGAGCGTCCTGGAGAGGGAAAGAGATTTGGTTGCTTACCATCAACAAGCGCTCTCGAGCGATGCATGTAATCGAGCTCCTTCAAGCTAAACAGTGCTCTCAGCAACAGTATCCTTGATATCCCAAACTTGAGTAGTGTGAGTCCCTGATCCTCCGTGATGCCACGAACGAGTTCCTGTCTCTTTTCCAATGGCCAATCGTCAGTCCCGCCAAAGTAGTACTTGTAACTCTCTGGCAATTGTCTTCGGAACTCCATCATACTCTTGATAATCCGAGTTGCATGTCGCATCACGGCATCAACGCTCTTGTTGGAAGGAGCATAGAGAGAGTTGATGATGTCGGCCTGAATCTCGGCAATAGGATGGGAGAGTAAAAAGTGCTCGGAGTACTCCACATGCTGGCCAGTTAGGGGACGAGAAGGGTGGGGTGTGTTCGAATCAGAGGGTGCGATAGCGAGCGGTCTACCGAGGAGGATGGACGTCCCACGATCATGGACCATTACAATGCCCCATAATCGAATCCGCAGTTGGGCTTCTTCCTCCGTAAAAGTCTGGCTTTGCGACATGGGATCGTGATGAAGACCTAACTCGATGGACAACCGAACGAGGCTGCCGACAAGACGCCATAATGAACGACCTTGTCGCTACACGCGAGTATTTTCAGAACGTTACGAGTATCGGGTGAATGCGGAAAGCTCACCTCTGTGTACAGATACCATTGCAACAATATGAGCGCTTGGAGGCTGGTGATGGTGACACGGAGTTGAGGTTTGACTGCTAGGGCGCGCTCAAAGAATTCGTGATGCTCAGGCCATTCATTTGGCAGGAGTTTCTTGGTCGAGATCGGGCTATCGCTGGGAGACTTGAGACTGTTGTCGACGAGGGTAACTTTGTGGTTGAGTTCGCTCAGGGTGCCCAGAGCGAGGACGAGATACATGCTACAAACAAAACCCGGATCGTGTTGAACGGTTTCGACATCGTAAAGGGAGTTGAGCCGGCGTTCAAAATCAGAGCGGAAAAAGACCGGTCGGTGGATGTTGAGATGAGAAAAGTACACTTCGACGATTCTGTTGACCATTTTGCGGTCTTTCGGCAACCAGATGGTGAGTTTGATGACCGCGAGGGATGGTATGCCGACGTTTGAAGTTGGAACGGTGATAGAAAACCAGGCAGCAGGATCGCGGGGGGGAGAAGTCTCGGTGATGTTCTGATCACGACCGGATGTGAGACCGTTGGAGCCGACGGCAAGATCCTCCTCTCTGTCGTTTTGAACTGTGAGTTGACTTTCGCTCATGATGAGGGGGTGTACGCCGAAACTCTTGGCGATGGCCTGTATGATGAAGTGGTGAAAAATGTGACACGAGGTGAAAAGAGAGGAGGGCGTACGCGAGTGTCGGAAACATCGAGAGATTGAGGATCCTGGCCCTTGACTTCGACGGATGGAGTGGGGGGTTGAAGCTGGTGGGGAGGTTGGATCTGAAGAGGAGGAGGCTGGATGTGCTGAGGGGGAGGGGGAGGAAAGCCTGGATGCATGTGGGGGGCATAGGTTCCTGGAGGGCCGGGTATGGGAATGTGGGGCGGATAAGGGCCATATATTGGGACGCCGGGGTGTGGGTAGCCGGGAGGGACGAGGGCAGTGTAATAAGGAGAGCCGGGAGGGGGAGGATTTGGATGCTGTTGGAATTGAGAGGTCGGGAAATCGGGGGAAGGCTGTAGAGTGCCATCGAGGTCTATGCCCTCGCGAACGCAGATCTCGTCGAGATTGGCGAGAGTGAAACCAGGGAGACGGCGTTTGAGGAGGGATTCGCAGAGGGCGATTTGGCGCTCGATAAACTCGGTGTGGCCACGGAGGGTGAGGGTCTGTCTGTGTCTGTCCTCCTGCTGGCAGGCTACGCCTGCGGTCGCACAGGCGGTGCACTTTGGATGCTTGGAGTCGCACTGGGATGAGAGTGAGACAGGCGAACGGAGATTTGCGGTCGGTGACTACCGACGGGACTTGCCTTGATTTTCTTACTTCTGCAGCGTGCGCAAGCCTCATGAGAGCGTCTGAGGCGTCTTGGCTCTGAGGTGGAACCGACGTCGTCCTGGGGAGCATCCGGTTTTCTGCGCTTCTTGGTGGGCTGAGAAGGCGCCTGTTGAGGCTGAGCGGGCAGCTGGTGTTGCTGTTGTTGCTGTTGCTGTTGTTGGGGACGTTGTTCCATGTGGAGGGCAGTGTGGAGGGAGACGTCCGAGTGTGGAGGGAGGATGTGGGTCATCGCTGATCGCGCGGCGTCGTCACTCCTGACAGCGTTGAGCGCGTTCGCTCGCTGCCCTCTCCATTGTCCAAAATCACGTGAGATATAATGATATATATATTTTTTATTAATATTTTCACAAGTCGCCTCCCTCTCACCGTCATGCAACACCCAAATACGTCCGAGTACGCGCTCGACACCGTGCACGACACCGACCCTCTCCTTCAAGACCCCCCCCCCCCCCCTTGCCCCCCCCCCCCCCCCCCCCCCCCCCCCCCCCCCCCCCCCCCCCCCCCCCCCCCCCCCCCCCCCCCCCCCCCCCCCCCCCCCCCCCCCCCCCCCCCCCCCCCCCCCCCCCCCCCCCC
>JBBPLY010000266.1:0-26614 GCA_038090035.1 Xerocomus nothofagi | reverse complement strand
GTCCAAGAACATTGTGGAACGTTCCTTATCATATGATGTCATAGATAAGCATAGCCATAGAATGGAAGAGAAGAAAAGAAGCATAACCGTGGGTGCGAAATGGAAGCACATAATAGAAGCCCACGGTAATTAAATACATGAGGCGCATAGCCTCGCATAGCCGTGATCCCATCGGGAACGCGGAGATTAAATACACAGCCGAGTGCACAGCAACTCAGCCACACGTCGTGAGGGGCGCACAGCAGCCACTCTTTCCACGATCACGTGACTCTAATCACGTGATCCATCAAGGAAAACGTCTAAGTCCATCTCTTGTAGTGTAAAAGGCGTCCATTGCCTTTGATAAAATAAGGAAAAATAGTAGAAAAATGTAATAAATAAGCGTGAATGTAACAGATCTAGAACCAGTCTAGAAGCATACATGCGTAAGGCATGAGGGATGACATCATAGATAGCAATAATAGCAGGGTAAAGGATATGATGTCATAGATAGCATACCTGGTCTAGGCAATGATGTAGAGTCTAGATGTGATGACATCATGATGATGTCAGATCACATGACCAGGAAAGATAGGAGAGGAAAGAGAGAATGTGTCCGTATAACATTCAAGAAACCTTGTAAAGGACAAGGGTGAAGGTATGTGTTATGCTCGACCTGGGTAAGGGCGAACGCGAACGCAAGGGGTCAGAAGCTTATCGTCGCTGTGCAGCTGACAAGACAAGAAGACGTTGAGGAGGCTGTCCTAGACGATGGCTAGAGGTTTCAGAGGAAGTGTCCACTCAAAAGTAGGACAAGGACTTTAGAGGACAAGGCCCTTCACAGAGGGATTAGAGGATTTGATGTAAGGGGTTAGATTGCATAGGTCTAACTTAGAGTACATCAAGGGTATCCTACAGTTTATATATGAGAGCCTTGGAATGTGATGGAAGGTAAAGGAAGGATCGAATCAGCAGAAGAATGCAGTGGAACTGCGAAGAACAAGCTGATCGACCTATAGCATAAAGAGAGCAACTGGGGTTGCTTTAGTAATACAACTGCGGATGAGTCACGCTAAATAGGTAAGTGAGAATCAGGGCGAAGGGTGGGAAGGAAAGACCCGAGTGGGGCTCAAACAGCAAGGGTAGTGGAATGGTTAGGGGAAAGAAATAGGGGTCCAATGAATCGTAACAGTATGCGCCGATGAAGGGAATACCATAGAGGTGAAAAGGGCGCAACCAGAACAAATTTAGTAAGGAGGCTGTAGCGTTTGGCAATTTCAGATGAGCCAGGTGAGTTATACCACCCCTACTGCTTCCTATTTCTGCAGATGTGGACTGTGGCCATTGCAGAAGCTGCCTCTGCACCACCAAAGAAACCAGCAACACTGGAAGCATCAAGGGTGAAGCAAGATTTGTCGAGGTAGATAATGGATTGGCTGTTTAGCACTTTAGGGAGGTTTGGGATGTACATGTCTGTAGGATCCATGTTGCGGGATCAGTCGATGGAAGGGAAGAGACTTGCTGTAGAGAGAGCTCACGTTTGGAAATAGCCTCCCACTTGATATATCTGTCTATATTCTCCATTCTCCGTTAGGCACCATGCAGCACCCACTATCAGATCATAATACCATGGATCATATAACGCAGGGTGCAGGAGGTCATTCAGGAACGTCATTGCAATTTCGAATTATCTTATTGAGCATTTGCAGAGTCAAACGAACCTATGTTACATCTTGTGGGTGCTGTTAGCATAGAGCGTCGATAGAGCTGAGTGCATATATTTTCCTGTTAAAAAGATAAAGTTCAGTTACGGATTCGGCTTGTATGTTTGTCGTGGTCGTCGCTCCAAACAGCGAGCGAAGGTATCCCACGTGGCAGGAGATGGTGCAAACATTCCTTTTATAGACAAAACTTACTTACATAGCAATTCTCCGCAGAAGGCAGAATACACCTTATCATCTTGTTCCGAACCAACCGTTTCGTCTCCACCGGGAAGCTCTCGTGCACCCCCCGTACCAAAAACAATATCAGAGTTGTCTCCGGACATATCGTTCACTTTCTACCATATCTTTCTCTGACAGCGACCCGAATAACGTCGTTTCAGCGCTCTCGCCCTCCTCTCGACGTTCAAGAATGTCGTCCCAGCTAACGACGAGAAAAATTGTTATCAATGGTATGTATTCTTCGCTTCCTCTTCGGGAAGAACAGGTGCTTTCTTGCCTGGCAATGTCTGGTCGCTAACCTATTTATTGTCTATAGTCGCGCTGATTTTAGTGTCGCAGGTCTGTCTATATACATGATCCTGGTCGCGGATACTCATTTATTTTGCAACGTTCGGCGTATCTCCTGCAGGTCGCTGCACATTACGCTTACCGTGTGTGTACCTTGCCTTCCCTTGGGGGTTTTCTTGCACTCATATCGAAATTCTCTGGTTGCTGCACCTCACTCTCTTCGTGCCGTCTGTTTGCAGTGGCTAATCGGTCAGCATCATGTGGATAAGAAAACAGAGAAACATCGCGCGCAAATATTGGCGAAGTTGGGGAAGAAAGGTCTGAAACTTGACGAGTACGAAGGTGCGCACACCTGCTTCAACTTCTTCCATGCTCTTACCGAGCGAAATCCTCAGCGTCTATATCAAAAGAAGTCGTATGCCCCGACGATATCCAAGTACGCTTTAAAGGTAGGCAGTCACCTCTGCTTTCGTTAACGGATGCTCGCTGTGAGCAAGTCGACTAACTTCCGCGATGTAGACATTGGCGGCCTCGACCCCATCATTGCTTCTCTTCGTGAATCCGTCATATATCCATTAATGTACCCACACCTCTTCACGGCCTCTTCGTCACTCCTCAGTGCACCAAAGGGAGTCCTTCTCTACGGTCCTCCTGGATGCGGTAAAACTATGCTTGCACGTGCCCTTGCCAAGGAATCAGGAGCTACGTTTATCAACATTCCTGCATCAGTACTCACCAACAAGTGGTTCGGAGAATCAAACAAGCTAGTTGCAGGGTTATTCAGTCTCGCTAGGAAGATGCAACCGACGGTCATCTTTGTGGACGAGATAGACACGTTTTTGAGGGAGCGGAGAACGGACGATCACGAGGTGATGAGCATGATAAAGGCGGAATTTATGACGTACGCTACTATTTCCTGCATTTCGTTTCTGGAAACTGGACAATTGTCTGAGGCATGGATGATGCAGGTCGTGGGATGGATTGACATCTGGAGAGGATCGAATTATGGTTCTTGGAGCAACGAACCGACCTATGGACATTGATCCTGCTATTTTGCGTCGCATGCCGAAACGATTTGCTGTTGGGCTGCCAAACGCAGAGCAGCGATTCAAAATACTATCCTTGGTATGGCAACACCTTTCTGTACCATTGAGGTTAACGTTGAAAAATTTCAGATGCTGAACGACACCAAGATTGATCCTTCGTTGTCTGTCGAAGTACTCGCAATCAAGACGACAGGCTTCTCGGGTTCGGATCTGCGCGAACTGTGTCGGAGTGCTGCCATGGTACCTGTGCGCGAGTGCATGCGAGAGATGGCGCATGACGAGGAAGCCATCAAGAGGGTAGGGGATGAGGTGCGTCGAGTTGTCTGCGGTCCTGCGTTTTTCTCTAATCATGTGCTTTCGATCTAGGGATTTGCCATGCGCCCGTTGACGTTGAACGATTTCTGCGATGCCGAAGGCTCGACGTTGACGCTTGTCGACCCCGATCCAGAGGACAAACCACTCCCACTTGACGGTGACGACAGTACGCTCACTGAGGAAATGCGACTGGGGGAGGTCAAGGAGAACGCAACCAACAGTATAGACAATGGCGCTCCGCTTGACAAGTCGATCGACGAAAGCATGGAACTTGAGAGTCGGTGATGCATGCTGCGCGATGCCAGGCCCTTGGTTGGGGCGGTTTGACTAGAACACAACCATACGCTTACCGTACACTTTCAGCCTAATGGATCAGCTTAGAACACCACTCTAGAACGCCTACTGATGGGGTATCGGTATTACTCTGATCTTCATATCATCCCCATCAAACATATGATAGATATGTTCCACTCGGGTGGGAATACATGGGAGACGTCGAAGCAGTCGAGAATTGAAAACAAAAAAGAAGAAAAAATCTGGATGCACAGGGGATTGAACCCTGGACCTCATACACGTTCGCTTGCCGGTTGCCCTGCAGGCGGTTGCAAAGCATGCGCGCTACCACTGCGCTATGCACCCCTCTCTTGATCATCTACCCAACTTTGTTTCCTGACACTGGTGACTCGCTCGGCAACAGCAGCAGAAGCTACCATTTTATCGCAGCCAGTCAATGTGGCACTGTGACCCTTCCACCGTTCGTTTTCGCGTGAAATCGCGGATCTATTGAAGGTACGGCAAGACGTCGATGGCCCCCTTACTGGCGAGAGAACTCCGAAATTCCTCCTGAGGGCAGGGGCGGAGTTAAGTTTTCCCTGTGCAGCACCACGTATTCGTATTTCTGGCGGGTCGTGGGTTTACCGGCCTCATCCACAAGACACTCGGGAACGGCCTGTTGCAAGAATTCGCGCAGCCACGTCGGCGAGGCCTGCCACAAAACTCGCCGGCTGCAATTCCTTCGGAGAAACCCTCCATCCGATCATCGTTCCTACTCCTCGATTCCCCATGACTGATCACCTCACGTGTGATAATTGGTTAGTTTGTGGCTTTTTTTTGGTGCTCGAAGACAAGGAAGCCTGCCGTTTGTGTCCAATTTTTCGTCGCTCATTGTTCTTTCGGTAGTAATGAATTATCGAAGAGCGTCGTGGTCAATCCGAAGATGAGACGAAGAACGTCCGGTGAGAGCGTTCAAGGAGATGTTACCCCTGACCGAGCATATAATTGGCATCGACCCGGGAATTTCGCGTGCTCTACGTTTTACAGAGATCGGGAAACGGTAGTTCTGAGGTGATTATACCACGACTACCCTCGGAGAAGCCTCGGACGATTACCTCGTGGGTCTCTGCTCGGTGATGTACTGCATGGTGTATACTGAATTTGCTTGATAAGGGTACTGGTGAATAGCATATAATGTGCAGCATCTGGCGGTGTCGAACCATCAGACTTTCGACGGCCTAGCTGGGAAGCAAAGTCATGAAGGCTAGCTACACTTTTGGATTTTTCGGTTTCACCGCATTGTGTGTTCGTGGGCAGGCCGCTCTCTATGCGCAATGTAAGCAGTTTTGGTTGCTCCTGCTCCACTTCAAGCTCACTATTTTCAACAGGTGGTGGCGAGGTAACTCATCGAATTAGGTGCTCACTATCCGTGACAAGCCTTTTCTCAGGACTGGACTGGAGCTATCACTTGCGTCGACGGTGCAGTTTGCACCTACCAGAATGGCTGTAAGTTATGCCACCCAGATATGACCTAGCCTTTGATCCGTTCATTCCAAATCACTTGGAATAATATATTCTTCAGATTATTCACAGTGTCTTCCGGCTAGCGCAGCCACGACTACTACCAGCGCCAGCCCGACCCCGACGAGCACATGTGGTACAACTCCTGTTGCACCCGCAGGCAAATTGCAATATGCTGGTGTGAACATCGCTGGGTTTGGTAAGCATACTTGTACTGTAAACACGGCTCTCGAACGTTCATTATATGCCCAGACTTTGGAATGGACACCAATGGCGATGGTAAGGTTTATCCCCGTCACCATAATCATCGGGCTGTAACAGCATCATCGACTTGTCAGACACCGCAAGCTCCGCTTACCCACCGTTGACCCAATATTATGGTGCTGATGGCGCGGGTCAAATGACCCACTTTGTGAATAACGATCAATACAACCTTTTCCGTCTTCCCGTCGCGTGGCAATTTTTGACCGACGACGTCGCCTCTGGTACCCTTAACCAAACCTACTTTGCAGAGTACGACACATTGGTTCAGGCGTGCTTGGCTACTGGTGCCAGCTGCATCATTGATATCCACAACTACGCACGGTGGAATGGTACAGTATGCGTCCACAGTTTTTCTCTGAAGCTTGTTGTTTGATATTGTGTCACTTTAGATCATTGGACAAGGTGGTCCCTCTAACGAGGTCTTTGCTTCCCTTTGGAGCTCGTTGGCGAGTTATTACGCCAACGAGAACAGGATCATCTTTGGAGTGTTAGTGATCGGTCTCGCAGTGTGGAGCTTGGCTGACCAGCATTCAGAATGAATGAACCCCATGACCTCCCTAACGTGAGGATACCACTGGCAAGGCCTCTGGCATTAAAACTGATGCTCTTGTCCTCCGATAGATCACGTTATGGGCCGAGACAGTCCAGGTATGCAATCTTTGAGACCGCTTGTACGAAGTGTGCTGATATAGATCCACAAGGCTGCCGTCACCGCCATTCGCAATGCCGGTGCCACCACACAAATGATCCTCCTTCCTGGTGACAACTACACCTCTGCCCAAACCTTTGTTTCTGGAGGTTCTGCAGCTGCGCTCGCTACCGTTACGAACCCAGATGGAAGCTACACCAACCTGATCTTTGACGTGCATAAATACCTCGACTCTGACAATTCGTGAGTGTCTCACATGCGCTCAGCACGGAATGGCGCGCTAATCGTTGTCGGATGCCTCTCCATAGCGGCACGAGTGACACTTGCGTCACAAACAACATTGCGGACGCTTGGGAACCGCTCTCACAATGGCTGCGCTGCAATGGACGCCAGGCGCTGAACACCGAGACGGGTGGAGGGAACACCGCATCGTGTGAGGAATACATATGCCAACAAATCCAGTATCAAGCTGAAAACTCGGATGGTGCGTTTGTTCGTCTTGTACCACCTGGTCGCATTGATTGACACAAGTTCAATTGATCGGTAGTCATCCTCGGATATGTTGGTTGGGCGGCGGGTAATTTTGCGACGACGTATGTCCTTAGTGAGACCCCCACTGAGAGCGGTACGACTTGGACCGACCAGCCGCTCGTCACGGCATGCATGGCACCTTCTGTAAACGGCTACGTTGCCTGAAACAGATCCGATGCAAAGATAAGAGACGAGAAGTCGAATGCTGGGCGCGCGATAGAGATGGCTCGAATACACCTTGTAAAACCTCAATGTACCAGGACAAATTAGTCTAATCCCTTGTGTGATTTGGTAACGACTAAGTGTCTTTGGGAAGACGCTTTCTCGCCCACTTGAGTCTAGTTCCAGGCGTTATCTATACCTACTGGTATATGTGCAACTTTCGGCGTTCTTGATGGGTTCCATTACTCAAACGTTCAGAACGGAAACTTTCTCCATGCATGTGCACCCTACTAGTCGACCGTGCTCTCGCAGCCATTCCGATCGCGCACTGAGTTAGTGAGTCCACTCTCGGGTGGTGTGCCCCTCTATTCTCGGAACGATAAGCGACCCGTTTCATGTTATGCCAAACATGAGGCGTTTAGTATCGAGTCCTTCATAATCATAGCCCAAACCTGTCTCAGTAAGGTGGACTTTGAATGTTTGTCTCCAAGACTCCGACTGAAACTGTCTCAATTTGGTATGTACTGAGCCGAGATGCCGAGATACTTGAGTGACAACTTTGAACTCAAAGACATTTGCGTCCTTCGGAACTTCCCATATTCATACGCCGAACATTTCTCTATTTTTGGAAGCAATACTACGTTTCCTCAACTTACTATCACGACCACCAAGTACTCTAGCGTTATACGACATTACAGGCATCCAGGATTTCTCTTATAATCCATTTTCAACGTAACTATCCTGTAAATAGAAATAATAGCACATTCACCATGTTATATGATTATTTTGCAATATTGCAGGTTTGTTATGCTCACATTTTAACATTGCATCTAGAGACGAAATCATACTCATACAGGTTACTGTTTAGCACAGGGCAAGCGAAAAGTATACTAACAAAAACAGGTCTTTCTTTCCCCCCACTGGACAATGGGCACTCCCACGATCAATCAAATTATAGGATCAACGTTGGTGCCTTCATTGGCGGCACTATCGGCGGCACTCGGGCTGTTGGTCTCTTGCTTATCCATGTCAGGGGTTAAGTTACGTTCTGCTCAAACGTACTAGGCAAATTATTCTTACGGTGTGGTACTACTAGTGTATGCTCACGCGCTGTCCATCGATCCTATCCACGGCTTTCTCTGGGCCACAGGGCTAACCCTCGCATGTCGTACATGACCGCGTGACGAAGGCGAGGATGAGCTTCTGCTCGACCGCCTCGTGCTTGTCTTTCCAAGCTATCTCGCCGTCTCCTACGGAGGCCGCACTGTTCTTGACAAGTGAGAATGCCAACGGCAGTGCATACGCAATTCCGATCATATAGGGGGTCCAGATCCCGAATCCCTGTGGTTACCATCTAATTCGCTGTATGCCACCCGTCGATTTTCAAAGGAAAAGCATGTCATATATTTCGGAACGTGTACTTTCGAGAATGTGACCTACCGCCAACGATGCTGATTGGCCGCCATCTTTCTCCATTTTGTTTTTGATACCGTACCACTGGCATGCTAGGCACTACCGGACCGAACGCGTGAATATAAGTACACATATGTCCTAGCTCGTTTACTCTTTCTTTCTTGATCTATCCTCTCCTATTGGGATCCAAGCTAAACCGTGTTCGGCCTGGGGTTCCGAGGGCACTGTGACCCTCAAGCGGGGGAGGGGTGCCTCGCATGCTATATAGCTTACCACGATGGGCCAGCACAGCGCAGCCGCTATGTTGTGATCAACGTTTCAACAGCCACATCGCTTACGAGAGGGAAATGCACGAAGGCTGCGCGCGGAAAAACTGACACTTGTTATCGACGTGCCGCAAGGGAGGCATCCATTTACGACCTTCAAATTTCAAACTTCGCAATCTATGCCGACAATGAATATCACTTCACGATCGGGACAACGTGGATTCGGAGCGTCTGAGACTCTGAGCCGCAGCACAAAGTTTCCGAACAGCGGACGTTTATGTAAATTGTAGTTAGACTCAACTCAACAGGGTCAGCAATATGACCCGGCTTGGAAGTAGCGCTCGACGACCTTCGACGATGTCAAGTGCGGCTGATTGTTCTGTTGCCACCGGAATCTGACAGTAATTTGCATATCGATAGCCTTACCTTCACCTTTAGCGGAGTGGAAAGCGGAGTCCCGGTCGCACCCACTCTCACTAGCTTGGTCGCTTGGTCGACAACACCAACACGAATCAATTAATCAACCCCAGTGAAAAACTGGTTACGAAGACGTGCGACCTGCCTGAATGCGGCCGACTGCCAGTGTGACTTATGATATAGCAGGCTAACATTTTGTTAAAATGTCATCATTTGTGCCAGTGTGCTCCCTCAGACGAACCAATTCAATGGGGGGAGTAGGACCAGGTGCGCATATGAAACATCTCAAAGGTTTCACACATGGTAGTATCCCTTTCACTCATCGAAGATAGGCTCAGACTCGTTAATTCGGCCCATGATGCATGATGCATGAGTGACGACACGTGAAACACCTATCCGTGAAGTTCGTATATCGTCGTATATATCATGGTATATGACCCACCCAACTTGGGACCAACCATTCAAGTTGTAACAATTTTCATTAAAATGTAATGAAAATCACAATACATTAGTGCATCATTGTACTCCCGTCCCTCTCTTATCCTGAACAAAGTAACCTACTAGTATAGTCACCCGCATTAATTGTCCAAAGCTCATACGTTATGTATGAACCCCCAGGAACTTAACTGAGTATGCATCACCTATCGTACACGTCCCACTGGCACCTTTTATGTTAATGGATACACCAGCATGACCTCCGTTAAATATGCCATAGCTTCGGCGCGATACGTATCGTTGATCACTGACTGCGTCACCGATCCATTCGAGAATTCGAGCATCTGCTTGGTCTCCGCGTTGTATTGCGGCCAATACAGGTCTGTGCTCTGCCCAACATTGGGGTCCAGATTAGCGACGAAACGAACGAGATAAGAGGCCATGTCGGAGCCCTCGTAGACATCGAGCAGGTCGGAACCGTGGAACTGACATCATTGGAATGTTATTCAACCGAACGAGAACATAGATAGCTCGAACGCACCGAACCAAGGTAAGGCACCGTCTTCAACCGTGTACTCACTTTTAAGATATGAAGAATCAGAATAAGTCCGGCTTGTAAACCGTCCAATGCATTAATGAATTACGTACGGTATGTCCAGATATTCTGCTTCCCAGATCGATTTTGTAGGAAGAAGCGTCGCGGCGCTTGAAAAACCGCATCCCCCTGGTACGCGGCCATTCGCTTGAACTGCGGCGTGAGCGCGTTCATATTCCCCGTGTTGAATGGTGATCCTTGAGTAGGATCCGAGGGGTAATATGACATTATTTGCGTGACCATTGATGCATTCGGTACCCAGTACGACTGAAGGTATTCTTCGAATTCTGCGTCCGTCCTAACGAAGAGTTAGCTTAATCGCTTCAACGTGGGATTATTCGCTCACGTAACGTTAAGGGTCGAGAAGGAGAATAACGTTCCTTCATCATCGCAATCGCCTGCAGACCACACGTTCGGAGATAATCAGGCGGGGAAAAAAAGTCGCGACACGAATTCAGACATACCATTGATGAACGGTACGTCTGCAACAGATCCTTGCTGGACTAACTCTTGCGGGTCCGCCGTCAAGAACACCCCATCCACTCGAGGCAACCACGCCAAGTTGACCGACTTTGAACCAGCATATCAATCAGTAACTCTCGACAAGTCTCTCTGCCGGAGCTACTTACCTGATACGCAAATAGACCGGGCGACTGACTCACTGCCCCCATCATTGTGTCGTATGATACCTCGCGCAAGCACTGCAACGTGTCCGTTTTACCAGAACACCCCGTATCCGCAACGAGGGCATCATAATACTGCTGTCCGACCGTGGTGCTACCCACTGGAATAGGCGAGCCACTTTCCATGAACGCAGCCCGGAAGAGACCCTCGGTATTTCCTCCATTCGTCACCATGTGCAAGGCGACAGACATGGCACCTGCACTCTCACCCCAGCTAGAAGTGACGGCAATGTCTTCGTTAGCATCATAAGGGCAGTGTGCGAAAGGATGTCTTTACATGGTGACTTTCGTAGGATCTCCCCCGAACGCTCTGATGTACTTTTGTACCCATTTGAGGGCTTGGCGTTCTGAATCGGAATGACCCGCAATAGGTCAGGAGACACATGGCAAAAGGTGGTAGTATGGAATACGTACGGTCTTGGAGACCCAGATTGCCAATTCCAGCATCCTGGACTTCTTTGCCCGCCAGGAACCCGAACGCTACACAATGGCGCTCGGTCAATACAGACGGAGGCTGTATTGCTACGTGAGCACACTCACCGTTCAGACTGGAAGCAACAATTTGTTTTAGTCAGATATTCGCCAATGCGGAGTTCATGGGTACAAGAATGCTCACCGATAGTTCATGCTAACGAATATTGCAGGGACACCGAGCGAGGCCGCTTTATTCACAATGACGCTGCCGTCGAAACTGTGGTCGCATGGCGCGGTATCAATACAATTATAGTCGTCATCACCACCGCTTGGACGTACGCGCTCGTTCCACCGGCCTCGAATCCACCTCCAAAGATCCACTACTCGAGAGAATTTTTCTGAGTGGCGGAATGAGGGGCTGGGCAGATTACTCACAACTACTACAGGTAACTTGGAGCCGGGGGTCACGTTGGTAGGAGTGATCACGTTCAAAGTCAGACCTATATCACCAATATTCCTTTTAGCTTCGGTCCCGAGGATGTGGTAGGTGTAACAAAGTGTCGCACGTACAGTCTTCCGCCGAAGGGACGGCAAAATCCCAAGCCAAGGCCGTCAAATAGTCGAGTGTCTCAGCGGGAAGGCCGGAAAGCAAAGGGATAGTGGGTGTTTGTTGGGGACACGCCACACCGTACGCAGTTGCGGAGAAGTCAGTATTGTATGATTGCAACGTCTGAGGTAGCTGGAGGCGGAGGTTTCCCGTCCTGGAGGATCAAGTAGGTTAGATGATTGAGTGAGCAGGTGAGGTTGGAAAAATTGACATACGGGGGTTGAGCGTATGGAATGCCCAGGAATTGGTTGGTAGATCCCGAGGTGACGCCCGTCACGGTCGCATCGTCGAGGGTGACCATCGGGGATGCACGCATTCGCACAGGGCCAGCGATTACATGATTCAAGACGGTCAGGAAGACCAAGAGTGCCACACTCGTCGGCAGCATGATCGGTGAAGGGTATTACGAGGGGAGAACGGACGAGGCGATATTTGACTGGCCTTTCCACAATGCCACGAATTTATGTCCCGGGAGGGACAGCTCAAACAACATGGCGTGGACAGCTTTGTTGGGCTGTCGGTCACATAACTAGTTAGATTAGCTGCAAGGAGGACGTGTTTGTTTCGCCATGGGCGGTGCTCACATGACATGACGACAGCGGGAAATCGGAAAACGTACTGTCATGTTGTCAAGGAAAGGAGCCTCCATTCCAGTGCGTTGTAAAAAAGTCACAGGATCATCAGGTGGCGGTAAGCACACTACGTCCGTTCCGTCGCGGTCGCTCTCCTGAGACCTCCAATTCAGGGTGGCGATGTGGGAGTGCGGGGTCATCGCGCGTGATTCGGACCTATGGGAGATTTATGGTTGAAAGAGGAAGAAAGTGTGAGTGATGCATCATGATCGATCTGACCATCCACATGTGCCACTTTGCGAGAGAGAGTATGATCTGAATGGGCGCTTGCTCGATAGGCTCGATCGTAGACCGCCGGTAAGATGTACCGACGGCACCGACCTACTAGTGTCCCTCTACATACGTAATGTACAGGCACCAATCCAATTGAAGTAGACGGAGCTTGGTCAAGGTTTCCTGCGGGGTTATCTTACAACCGAGCTGCAAAGCTAACACAACTACATATATTCGAAAGTTGTAACCCGGACGAGGACAATGAATATTTTATGAAGTTTATTTATATTTTGGACAGCAATGGTGCAGCTGCAGAGGTAGATTGAAAAGCATTAGGAGTCTAAGGAGTATATTTTGAGAAGATAGCACAGATCCGAGAGAGTTCACAATACAACCACCCATAGAAAAAAATAGACCATGTGGATGTAATTATACCACCATATTTTTTTACACTTCCGGGACCCGCATTCGAATGTCGAACGAGAGCGAGAATGTTGGGTAGGTCACACATGACCGTAGATGGAAATCACGCCTTTTAATTGGCTCCGCAGCATTTTTTTGCTTAGTGTCGAGGTAGGAACAAGGAACTGAGAAGGTCATACCGAGAGCTTACCGGCAGCATCAGTGTTACGATCGAGTACCCTTCACCCACTGGCACAGCCTGGTATTACCGGCAGCTTCCTCGAGACCTACTGCGGCCTACAGCACTTGGATTCGGAGTTGTGTTGATTCGGAGACTCCAGTCAAGCTACTATTGTCGTATGAGTCGTCGACCTAGTGCATTACACTATGGTTAGACTCTGAGAACACTCAGTAGTACTCACTGGAGTAGTTGGCCTACATCATAATTACGAATGATATTATGAGATGTAATATGGTGGCTATGTTACCGCCCATCGTTTGGTACTCCAACAAGGTACGCCGGCTTATTCGAAGATGCTGGCAGCGGCTGCCGGTGCTTCGATCAAGCTCCGCCAAGTTGTAAATTAAAAAGAGTATGTAGCATCGGCGATAAGGGACGCAGGCATAGCATCTGAATCGTAGTAACAACAAAGGTTTCGTGACCGGTCTCTAGTCTCCGAGTCCGTTTGAGGGACACTGGCCCGGTCATCCAGGTCAGTGGGCCCTGTCGTCTCTCACGGAGGTGTATTGCCCTGGTTCTTGTGGATGACAACCCCTGCTATGACACTCCATAGTACGAGCGTTTCACTCTCGCTGTTCTCCGTCGCCGGGAGCAATTATCCTTCCCTTCCGGTTACAAAAAGAACCACCTTCACCGAAAGGTGTGGGATACAGTCATACTTGAAATAGAGTCGAATCTGATGATATTAGAACTAGGTTCATAGTGAGTACCACAGAGCGTACCTGGTAAGGGACGGTAGTAATGCACAGTGCCAGTGGACTGAGTCGTGATGTCAGAAAGGTTTTGTCCATCCAAAGAGCGACTGACAGGCCTGCCACCTGCGCTCAATCTGCGCTACACCCGATCCTTGGTGATGGCCTTACACTCCGTCCATGCCATGAATTCAGCTCCCATAACCCTGAGTCTTGCTTTGTGATTCATGATATATCGCAGCGGCTTTCATGCGGCTCCCATTTTCTCTCTGACATCGCGCTTTTCTGACCTGATGATCATCTGCCTGGTGCGTGCTGGTTTCCTAGCGGTTCCGACATTAGCACGATATTGCTGAAAATATTCCTGCGGCTCCTACCTGCCGGTGCACTAAGCAACAAATGACTGCCAACCGCTCAACACACGCCTATCGTGCTACAATCCCAACAGTCGAGTTGTCGATCAAGGAAACGAGTAGTCACTCGAGCGAAGCTATATTGAGATCACGGTTGAACTTGGTTCAATACGCGGACAGGACCCGAAGTAATACACACCGTGCCACGTCCTGTCCCCAGAAACCAAGCGAGAATCGAGGCTGTCCGAAACAAAACCTGCCCAATAATTCAGTCAATGCAGCGGCAAATACGTTCGGTATCAGCTAACACTGACCCATGCTCCGTCGATGCATCAACTTGAAACTTGAAAGGCCGACATGGTAGCAGTCATGGACGCTGAATCATCTCCCCCCGTCACAGACCCCTCATAAAGCCCATCCATCGTTGTCACTCTCAGGCGTCCTGCACGGCAACACTGATGCATTTCATTGATTAAGTTTCATTACATTGACCGCCGCTTGTATACCGTGTTGCCACTCGCAGTGCGGCGACAATGCCGCGACATTTCGCAGCTCTTGTGATTTTCGACTTGGATGCAATAATAATTTGCAGCTGCTCCAACCTCTGTATGAGGACGCTGGATCAAATAGCCGGGGCAGTCCTATGACTACTGTACTGGAGTGATGAACGGATGAGTGATTGGAGCAGCATCTTACATAAACGCAAACAGTGCTGCGATCTCCAGCGTGGGAAAAGGTCAATGAACAATTTGATATGGATAACTACCTCGGATGAAGGCAAACAGAAAAATGGAGCGGACCCCCCAATTGATCACGATGCTAAGACTTTGCAGCGCTGCGGCTTACAATACTGGATAAAGTGATACAGTATAAATTAGGCATTTTACAACCGCTGCTTTTGCTATCTGAGCCCCGCCGCCGTGCTCTCCGCGCTTCTCTAAGAACTCAATTCAGAGCTGATGATATTCATAGTTTCCATAGTACGTGGCACCCCACCTTACCACATCACCTCACCCGTGTTTGGTATAGTCCACTTGTTGCCGCCGAGCACCGGCGTATTACATACCAGATTCCCTGTCAAAGTCCCTCTTCAAGCAGAATCAAGCTTAGATCATACCATCCCCCGCGCTTACTATGTTCCTGACTGCATGCTCCGTAGTTGTTGTGTGACTCAATGTGCCTTTTAATCCAAGGTGTAGAAACCTCTTAGTCATAAAAACGCTGCAACCGTCAGTGACTCCACCAACCAATCGAGTAAGCATGGGAGCATAGCCTTCGGCGACACGAGGAGACTGAAATATCATCACGATCTGATCGGTGGAGAAAGCACAAGAACCAGCTCCCCCGCCCAACCTATACCCTCGACAACCCTATATTACGCTCTGTATCTGCAGTATCCTTCACCTTGATGGGCGGGAGTTCAAAGGCTGTGTCACGTAGCAACGGCTCCCCTCAGCGGGCGACGAATTGTAATTTCGAGTTCTTCGAAAGACCGGCCAAATATCTCGGAGTCGGTTGAGCGTGCGTCGTCCCGGAAAACATCGATTCGTAGACTTACCAACAGGATCGTCGCTAGATGAAAACCATGGCGGGAAAAGGAAAGCGAATTTGAGCGCTCGAACGATTGTATCGCGCGTTCCGGGTCTCCTTGCATTAGATACATGTTCGCCAGGACCTTGAAGGTAACCTTAGCATCCGTCAAACATTGAATAACGGTACGCACCTGGAGGTAGTTGTACATCTCACTGTCGTCTGCAACGGCGATAAGGTCATTCACGCGCGCTATTGCGTTTTCGCGCTTTCCGGATACAAACAAGAGGATAGCCTGCGCGGAAAACACATTCGACCGATAGGAAGGCATCGAATAGCCCCCACATACCTTTATGAGTAAGAGAAATCTGGCTTCTCCAACGCCACAGTCGCGGAAGACGATATCATAGGTTTCAAGCGCGAGCTCGCGTTTATCTTGGCCAACGAGCGTGACGGCCTTTGCGATGTAGCCGACGATCGACGGCTGAATGGCGATGGACTTGGGTACATACGAATAAACATGAGCGACGCGCGGGAGTAAAGAGGGAAAGCTACCTGCGTAGCGTCCGCGATCGCCATGTGCCATTGTTTCATGTGTGCTCGTACAAGAGCACGATTTGCACGTGCCAGGTAGTGGTTAGGATGATCGGGATTTATCTCTTGGGACAGTTTGGTTTCAGCGCTGGTGAGGTCTTGTTCTACCCAAGGTTGGAACGCCGCGTCGCTGACATTCATGAGAGGCAGTTGGGAGGTAGGCTTTGAAGAGTCAGATCACGTCCAAGTTGACCAATGAAATTGAATATTTACATCAAGGATGATACGAAGCGGAAGAATATCCCTGAGAGCGTAGACTGTGATCTTCTTGTCGCCCCTACCACATGCAACATAACTGTGGTCAGGCGATAGGGCGATGGAAAGAATGGAATCTTGTAAAATGATGGTAGAACCGATCTGACAGTAGGTGTCAGGGTGTGTGGAGGGTTCCCAGAACGAGAGTGATCCGCCCGCGGAACATGCGATAAATTTCCCGTTGGTCACAAGCGAACAAGGTATCGAGTCATTGCTGGCAGGGACTGGCTGAGACCACCACACAGACATGAGCGATTCTTCGCCAACTTTGGGTGTGGATGGCGACGCCCCAATACACTGGCACGTTATCTCTCTGGAAGCCGAGCGAACTGAGGCCACGACGAAAACACGTTGGCTATCGCTAGACCATCCGAGGGGAGTACATGTCGGAATGTGACTCGGAGTAAAGTTGATAGCGGAAGTGTAAAAATACTGATCGCAGGTCTGCAAGAGTAGGACGCCGGTGCGAGCGTCCCATACACGGACTAGATCCCCGTGTGCGGAGGTTGCGAGGCACTCGCCGTTCGGAGAGAACCTGACTCCAACGACCTTGTTGTTGTGTTCTAGTGGGCCCAAGATGAAGTGTCCAGTGATGATGCTGAATATGCGGACAGTCCTATCCTCTGACCCCGAAGCAAATCTCGTCGAATCTGGAGACACATCGATCGCACGCACCCCAAGAGTGTGCTCGCATAGTTCGATTCCTTCGTTTGTCGACGTGTTCTTCACCACCACCTTATTTCCCGTGGCACTCACCATCCACAGGCCATCCTTTGACACAAGGACACCATCGACACCATCATTCATCTTGTCCACTATCACTCTCGCCCTTTTACCCAGGTTCCCGCCTTGGATCGGGTACCGCTGAATCCTCGCTACCGCATTCGAGTTGTACTCGCCGATCACCATTCCGCTACCGTCAGACGTGAAGGCGACCGAGACAGGAAGAGAACCTTGGCAATCAATATCGATCGTTTTCGAGGCATGGCCTTCGCGAACGGTCAACATTGCACTTTTCCCCGTCCTGCAAGCACTTACCAACTGTAGTCATCGCGAGCGCAAGATTGGCGTTACGCTGGCGGGAATTCCTGCAGGAAGCTGGAGGATGAAAATTACATACTGCTACGCGCGTCGGCTGATGGTCGCTTTATGGCCACCAGCAATTCCTTATCGGTAGAGATCGATTTGGCATGGCTTCCGTGTTTCCTCGCTGAAAGTAGGACTCAACCCTACCAAGTGGGGTGAAATAGTGGTCCCACTTTGGCTTGTTTTCGTTTAGTTCCGTGCAACACAACTACTGGACCTGCAGTCCGAGTCCCTTGACATCTGAAGATTAGTCCAACTAAAATGAACTACGGCCCGACACATCAGCCCGAACTGAGTGTAGAAGGACAATGACGCTGCTCGCAGAGTCTCCAGAATGAGAAAAACGCAGATACAGTACGAAGGAGCTGGATATTAGGGGGTTCGAGCCTTCATCCGTTGTGACACTTTACAATTGGATACGACCGCTGAGTTACCGCCCTGCCCCTCCGGATATGCACGATGGTGTGGTGTATAGCCCGCAAATGAGTTGGGCATGAGGTGGTCCCCACGCTGGCTCCAGAACCCCGTGCACACTTGCATACAGCGTACATAGTATGGCGCAAGGGCCACTGACGGTCGTGACGCCTTTGAGTTCGTACACTTGACAGGCGGCAGGAGTGAGTTGTCGCGTCTGGTTCCCGGTACACCGATGTTGGCGTTGGTGGTGCTTCTGTCACATATGAATTACATACGAGTGTGTGGTGAGGGTTGAGGGCGACTGGAAAGGGGGGAGTTGGATAGATCCTCTGTAGAGTTGCATACTGAGGGGTCACCGGTCACCTCAGAGGCTTGGTAAATGTGAAGGCGTCGAGGAGTGGCCTGCAGAGAGTGGCGTCATACTACAGTACTCACGGAGATTGCCGTGAATTGTCACCCAGGCCCCACTAGATCATCGTACTGCACACTTGCACTATCTCACACTGGTCCAGTGCCGGCGATCTTCAAGTTCGCAACACAGCGACCATCCTTCCAAAATCCGAATCCGATCCTCATCGACGATTGATTCTCCCCCGTCGATGGCAGAGGCTCAAGTCACCATCCATAATATCGATAAGTTGAACGATAACACACCCCCGCTCACCACGAAATGCCCAACAACGCATCGTTCAGGTATGTCATCTCCTCGCTACGGTGCGTGTCGGTCGTCAGCACCTGCGTAACCGGTCCATCCAAGTATTCGAGCATCGTCTTGTTCGTCGCATCGTATTGGGGCCAGTACAGGTCCGTGCTTTCTCCGACGTTTGGGTCGAGGTGAGCGACGAAACGAACGAGATAAGAAGCCATATCCGAACCGTCGTAGTAGTCTGTCAAGTCGGACGCGTGAAGCTGGCGCCGTAAAAAAATCGGTTGAACGAAGGAACGACTGCACGGTGATCTCTGACTTACAGAGCCAAGGAAAGGAGTGTATTTTAATCGCTTATTCACTGTCGGAAAACGAAAAGAAAAGGAAAAACCACATTTGAGACCAATGACGTACAAGTCATCAGTGCAACAACTTACGGTACGTCCAGATATTCTGCTTCCCAGATCGGTATTGAAATAGGAAACGTCTTGGAGCCTGAAAGGCAATATCCCCCAGGAATGCAGCTATCCGCTTGAATTGTGGCGTGAGCACGTTGAGGTAGCCCGTGTCAAATGGGGATCCTTTGGTAGGGTCCAGTGGGTAATATTTCATCACCTGCGCGATCGTATCCCCCGAGGCACCGGGCAGATAGTACGTTTCAATGTATTTTTCCAATTGCGCGTCCGTCCTAGGGGAAGGTGAAGGGTGAGTCGTTCGAACTGCCATCGTGCATCTAACGATCACGTACGTAATATTGGCGTTCGAGAACGAGAACATGGTTCCTTCGTCATCGCAATTCCCTGTAAATCAAACGTTCTATCGTTGGAGACAGATCATTCTATCAACGACGTACCACTGATGAATGGTATGTCTGCAACAGATCCCTGTTGAACCAGAGATAGTGGGTCCGCAGTCAGGAAGACCCCGTCCACCCGGGGCATCCACGCCAGGTTGATCGACTTATATATATATGCATCAACAACAATTCCATCCCTTGCGACAGAAGTCCAGAAACGTACCTGATACATGGCCGCCCCCGGAGTGTGGCTCACCGCATCCAATAACGCGTCGTACGGTGCCGCGCGCAAACACTGCAGTGTATCGTTTGCACCCGAACACCCTACAACCTCGACGAGGGTATCATAGTACGGCTGTCCATGGGTGATATCACCCAATGGAAGGAGCCCACCACTTTGCATGAACGCAGCCCGGAAAAGGCCTTCGGTATTACCTCCATTCGTCACCATGTGAAGCGCAACTGATATAGCACCGGAGCTTTCACCCCAGCTGATGTCCTCGTCAGAACGAAATTGGAAAGCCTGACAGGATAGCTTACATGGTTACTTTGGTAGGGTCTCCCCCAAACGCACTGATGTATCGTTGCACCCAACGAAAAGCGAGACGTTCTGTCACGCAACAGTTTGCGACGTGTTAGAACTATGCGCAAAAAAGGGGCACATACGGTCTTGGAGGCCGAGATTGCCAACTCCGGCATCTTTGACTTCCTGACTTGCCAAGAACCCAAATGCTAAATACAGCAACCGGTAAGCACGAAGAAGAGGCCTAAAATGCCGACCATGCTCACCGTTTTGACTACGTCATCGATTTAATGGTGGTAGATTAATTTGCGCGGTCACGAGCAGAAATGGGGCGTGCTCACCGATGGTTCATGCTGACGTACACAGCAGGCACCCCGAGTGAGATTGCTTTTTCCACGACGGGGTCACCTTTGAACCTGTGGTTTCATCAGTACGCATGATGACATACTCGGCGATGTTGGGACGCACGAGCTTGACCCACCGAGTTCGAATCCGCCTGGGTAAATCCACTGTCCATGAGTATTGCCATGTCAGCGTTTAATGAAGGATGCCAGGCGATGGGGAATCGACACTCGCCACAACCACAGGCAACTTTGACTCTGGCGTTGCGTCGGCAGGAGCGATCACGTTCAACGTCAGACCTATATCCCCAACCTTTGACATTGGAAGAACGAGATGGAGAGAAAAACCCACAATCCTCTGCCGCCGTGGCGGCATTCAGGAGCAAGGTGGACAAATAGTTGACTATCTCGGCTGGGGGAGTAAATGGCCACACTTGCGCTATAGGTTGTTGAGAACACGCAGGACCGTACGTCGTGGCAGAGAAGCTGCTGTTATATGGCAGCAATGCCTGGGGTTGACGGAAGCGGAGGTTTCCCGTCCTGTTTCGAAGCAGGTGATCAGCGGAAGTGCGCCACGTACGAGTGTATGGACGTACGGTGGTTGGGCAAACGGAATTCCTAGAAACTGATTGGTAGACCCTGAGGTGAGGCCCGTCACTGTCGCATTGTCGAGGGTCACCATTGGCGCTGCACGTTCTTGCCTATGGCCCGCCTCGACACCACCAAAGATGGTTACCAGAGCCAAGAGCACGCCGGTTTGCAACATGATAGGAAGCTCCTTCCTTTGAACTATCCTTGGCGTACAGGACTCTGCACGACAGGCCCCAATGGTTTGTTTTTATAGTACTTGTAGCTCAACGCAAATACCAACAAATGTCCAAATTATACGGTTGTTTCTCCGAAGGGGTTAAATTTCATTGCGGTTGTTGCTCGGTCGCTGTGTAGCGATGAATTTCGGATGCCATCATTTCGACCCGAGCGCTCGTAGTAAGAGCGTTTCCAGTAAGATTGAGTCTCGGTCCCCGATAGGATTCCACAGATCAGAACTGCAGTGTAGATCGTTGGCTGGGGCTAGACTGCGATGAAGGGTAGCGGCGAGTCCTGAGGAAAATTTGTCGGTGCCAATTGATTAATGAATGAAAAGGAAGTCGAGAAGAACGAGTGGCGAAAAGGCGAGAAGGCCGCGGAGTCGTGAGATGGACTTTGGGCGGAAAGTCAGGAAATAATCCTATGCTTGTTCGGAAGACGTTTCAAGTTCGTCGGATCCGGCGAGCGTCGGTGGAGCCTTGCTTGACATACGACACCAGTTTGCTCCGTCTTGGCTGCAGGGAAGAAAAGCACAATATTAATGGTGGTCTTTTGAAAGACTCGGTACGACAGCCAGCACAGTGAGGAAAGACCAGAAATGTGGCTCGAGCGCTGATCCACAACGATCTCCCGTCGACAGAGGTTCAAGTACAACCTCGATAAAAAGTACCCAACCACACCGACATATCCTCAACGTTGCATTGATCAAATGTGCTCCTCGCCAGCACAGCACGTGTCAACTAAGCTCGTCTTGAAACGTGTGGGTGGTGTTGTTCGCTACAATGAAGACAAGGCGGTTGGACGACGCTCGAGTTTGGTGACATCTATATGTAGAGGCGCGTCTTCTAAGTTCAGCCGTCGCATATCTCAGTCTGTGTCCGCGCCATCCGGTCCAGAGGTACTGGGTATAGACAGTCCTCGTCACGTTGAATGCTTCCCAATGCGTCTAGATATCGTACGTGTGCGCTTCTTTCACGATGGGCGACGCCTCGTCGAGTAGTGGGAAAGGATTTGGATGGTTCCATGTCTGCCTCTAGTTCTGATGGCAGGAAGAGGAGCAATTCGACGAACGAGCGACGCCCCGGACGGCGCTGTATGTACTCCTAGTGGCTTCAATGAAAATAAAAAGGAAAGAAATCGTTGAGTGGATATGAGAAACGTACGCTATCGTCTCGCCCTATCGCACACGCGTCCATCCACGCGGCAGAGGCAGTCTCTCCAGCGTAGTTATATCCCTGGTGGTTCAAAGATGCGGCTCCTGGAAGGAAGGTCCATCGGGTCGGAATTGGCATGTATGCTGGTATGGTGTGGCTGGGCTTCAGCTTCAATTCTCCCCTCCTACTAGCTAGTAGATTATATCTGGCTGTCTCGATCCACATTGGCAACAGCCTCCCACAAGACTCCACACGAAAGAGACAGGTTGTTGCCGTGGGGCATGTTTCTCCGGCAGCCATGGCCAAGCGTGTTCCGCATCATCACAAGTATCATCACCCGGAACCGTCTACGTATCCTCGCACTATGTTGATCGTCGCAGACGACCCATTGACCCCGTTCGCAGTGGGTACCATCCATGAGCTCGTTACAGAAGGAACAGTATCCCGGCCAGGGCTGGAGACGAGGAAAACGGGTGACGTGCCCTACACCAGTGATGGCTATCGACGAACAACTACGCAACGCTGCTCTACGACTCTTCTACCTCCCGGCAACTCCCGCTCGGACCTCTGGCACCACTGTCGCTATCCCCTCCTGGCGCTGCTGCTGCTGCTGCTCTCCTCTCGTGCTCCCCGGCCTCTGCGCTGCAGTATGTCACCCGGTCCTGGCCCCTCTCGTATTACCCTCAACAAGGTCGGATCCATAGTATATTTCATCAGCGCTGACTTGCACATACTACTGCCAAGTCTCAGCTACCACCAGAATGATCAAATTCGCAAGTAACGTTGCGAAAACAAGATTCGTATTTTGAACGCGTTTGTCATCCGGTCCACGAGAGCTCGCAATTCGCACTTCGTCCATGTACCCCTGCCATCTCCTACCCTGAACGAAGTGACAGCAATAATTATAATTTCCCAACGCTATTCATCCAAAAGCTACCAAAGCACATACAGTAAACAATGGCTAACAATACATGGCCCATCATACACACACTACAGTCGCCTCCTTCTCACGTCAATGGATACTGAAACATTACGCTCGTTAAATATGCCATGGCATCGGCGCGATACGTATCGGTGGTCAACGACTGCTTCACCAACCCATGCGAGAATTCGAGCGTCTGATTGTGCTCTGGGTCGTATTGTGGCCAATGCAGGTCTGTGCTCTGTCCAACATTGGGATCTAGATTCGTGACGAAACGAACGAGGTAAGAGGCCAGGTCGGAGCCCCCGTAGACATTGAGCAGGTCGGAACCGTGGAACTGACATCATTGAAATATGATCAAACACACGAACGGTAACGCAGATACTCTGACCTACCGAACCAAGGAAAGGCACCAGCTTCAACCGTTTACTCACTTATCAAAGAAAAGAGTAAGTCCAATTCGTGATTCATGACCTCCGTGAATGTTTATTACGTACGGTAGGTCCAGATATTATGCTTCCCAGATCGGCTTTGTAGGAAGAAACGTCGCGGCGCTTGAAAAACCGCATCCCCTTGGAACGCGGCAAATCGCTTGAATTGCAGTGTGAGTGCATTCAGAACGCCCGTGTCGAATGGTGATCCTTGAGTAGGATCCGAGGGGTAATATGTCATCAATTTCTTGACGATTGATGGATCCGATACCCAGTATTTCAAGAATCAAAAGGTATTCTTCGAATTCCGCGTCCGTCCTAACGAAAGACTGAGCGTAATCGCTTCCACCTGGGCTTATTTGCCTACGTAATATTGAGAGTTGAGAGGGAGAATAACGTCCCTTCATCATCACAGCCGCCTACGAGCATACGTTCAGGATTTATCAGGCGAGGCGAGAGAGGTAACACTTGCCGTTAACGAACGGTATGTCTGCGACAGATCCTTGCTTGACCAGCTCTTGCGGGGCCGCCGTCAAGAACACTCCATCCACGCGAGGCAACCACGCCACGTTGACCGACTTTCAAAACCAAGCGTGCAAATGCAACGAGTGCATCAGTCACTCGCCATCCCTTAAGTCACTCTGCCGGAGAGACGTACCTGATATGCAAATAGGCCAGGCGACTTATTCACCGTGGCTATCAATGTCTCGTATGATACCTCGCGCAAGCACTTCAACGAGTCCGTTGCACCAGAACACCCCGTATCCGAAACTAGGGCGTCATAGTATTGCTGTCCAACACTGGTGTCACCCACGGGAATGGGTGAGCCACTTTCCATGAAAGCAGCTCGGAAGAGACCCTCAGTGTTTCCTCCGTTCGCCAGCATGTGCAAGGCGACGGACATGGTACCTACACTCTCACCCCAGCCGGAAATGACGGCAATGTCTTTGTCAGCATTGTGGGGTGAGCAGAGTGTAAAGGGATATATTTATTCAAAGGGCCCTTCGGGCAACCCTGGACCCCCGTAAATAGAAAGAGCATGAAAAAGTACACAAACCATATCGCGTATATCATCGCCCGCAGGTGGTAGAACGTCACGCAAATGACCAGGGTCCTGAGGGAAAATGGCAACATTTCCTCTGCTAAATCGCTGAGACATATCTTCCGGTACGTATCCTCCACGCTTCCCTTTTCGTACGTAATGATGTGAGATCACAGACGATCTACAGCGAGACACGAGCATCAAATCAAATGGGGAGGCGCCACGAAAAGCACTAGAAACGCTCGAGGGTAGCTCACTGTGACTGTAATATAAGAAATTCGCCAACGCATGCTTCGGTTGCTTAGGAACTTCGAGGATAAGGTCACATAGTAGGATGAATACATGTACATGGACCATGGTATCCATGCAGGTCGGATCACGAAGCCCAAGTACTTGGGGACAAAATCGCACCATGATAAGCATTAAGATTGTACATTGTAGGAAGTGCGCTCAACGGCAAGCAATCGTTTCTCAATAACCAAAGATCGATCGTCGACGCGTTGACCTCATTCAAATCGGATGGCATTATAGATCACCCGCACACCGCGCGAACCGTACATACGTGATACGGGCTCGGATTCGTGGCTTCTTGCCAGTCAGCTACAATCAGGCGCTTCTGCTCGGTGCTTCGGATATCCAGAAACAAATCTTCGTCGTCCGTATCATCCCCCATGTCTAAGTTTTCCAAAGCTCGCCTGGTCCTGGTCTGTTGCAAAGACAGCAGTCGATAAGCTATATCCCGCCGCGTATGGCGCCTCCAACGAAAAACATAAATCACGCTCCCGCATAGACAAGGGGAATGCGACCTCAAAGCACTCACCAACGTTGATCATAGAGATCATTTAACCACCTTCACGTTGTGCCGACGACAGATCGACTGCAGCTGTGGGCAAGTGAGAAATGGAAAATGCTCCACCAGCAGTTCGACATCGTCAATCGTAAAGGGCAGAAAATAACCACACGGATAAATAACTCGCTGCTCCAACTCGCCGGACCAAAGTCCGGTAAACTCAAACTGTTGACGCAAAGCGCCATGAGGTACAATCTCGTCCCCTAAAGGGATATTATCGTCGCCGGCGACGACAGAGCGAACGCCCATCGGCAGTAAATCCAGTCTATTAAGACCGTCAACAATGCGTACACCATCACACAACGTACTCACCACCTTGTTGCGACGAACCTGAAGGCATGATGAGCAATATAATGAACTTGGTGTGTGCAATCACGAGTAACGACGAGTCTCGCTTTAGGAGCGCAGACGGGCGGGGTTATAAACTGCAAGAGCGTGCGAAACGCTTACACCACGTCGGAGAAGGAAAATCTATGTCAGGGATTCAAGAATTTCTGTCTGTAAACCTGAACCCTTAAAAGGGTCCAGGAACATGGTGACTTTGGTAGGGTCACCTCTAAATGCACTGAAGTACCTTTAAGAGCTAGGCATTCTGAATCGCAATGGGTCAGATGATGTGTGGAAATGTTGGTGACCTATGACAGTAGGCGCAACCAAACACTTCAAATGAGACTTTAGTAGAGACTAGTGAAAATGCCAGAGGGGAATCCAGCAAGAACTTGACTAGAGTTCTGCTGGCGTTGGATTCATACTATATATACTGACTACATTGTTTGTACATGATTGGTGCATAGAACATAATGGAATGTCATAGAACGTTCAAGAAGTAACTTGTTGTTGGTGACCTAAGACAATAGGCGCAACCAAACACTATAGCAAGACCAGA